>JABASH010002862.1:0-18477 GCA_019776445.1 Tomocerus maximus | reverse complement strand
CCCTAGCGTAAAAATAAGTTAGGCCTGTCACAAGTCAGGGCAGAAATACTTTTAAGATAAGATTTTAATTCACGAGGGTGAACATTGAGATGACGAGTTGCAATTCAAGTTTTATTGTGTTCTGTTTTAATCGTTGAGACAGAAAAAAGCTTATTAACAAACTTTGAAATGCGATGCTAGGAAAAATGCTAAAAATCCATTTTTGGAAAACCATGACTTTCTGATGTTAAAAGACAAAATATAAAAAATGGGTTTACGAAATAAATAGCTGACATGTAAAGTTAGGTTTATAGTAAGCTAATAATTTGGCATTGAGAAATACTGACAACGTGCCCAGTCGTTACAGAAGCATAATAAGAATTTGAACGTTTGTTATTACACTTTTATGAACTTTTATGTAGCCGAATTCTATGTACAAGATTTCGTTACAAAATATTTTCATCCCTTAGATGCGCCATATGAAAATCTGTTTGGACAGAGTTATTGGGCAGAATCATCTTTTCACTGTTACTTTTGTTTGGCAGTGTTTGTCTTATTTTTCTTATTATGCATTCACATGTAGTTACTAATACTATTATGTACAAACATGAAAACTTTTAAAGTATCGCCAAATGGATGTGGATTAGCTGTTTAGGTAGTCTGTGCACAGCCCACGTCACATCACATTACAATTTCAATAATTGAACGAACCGTTTTCTTTTTTATTTTGTTTTATGAGCATTGACTCGAGATATGAACTTGAATTACTTGTAACAACTACTTATTGTTGGCTATCTATATACTCCATATACAATGGCTTATCTATTAGCTATATAGTTTTTGTTCCATAATAATCAGGTGTCTACTTAAACTAGATTTCCTTCGGTATTATTGGATGGAAGCAGTAAAGACATGGAGGTATAGCATGTGTTATGGCCATATTGATAATAAATGTGTTTACCTATACCCAAGATGAGATGAGGGGATTAGATATTATGTGAGTGCATATACAATGCAGAGTAGAAAGATGAGTTAAAGCCCTTATTACAATTGGTTGGAGAAGGACTTTATTGCCAAAAAACATTCGAAGCGATAAGATAATAGGAAAGTAAATAAATCAGTTACAGACAACAGCAAAATGGGAAGATAATTGTTTAACTTGAATCAGCACGTCATAATCTTTACACTCGACTTGAAATATCTTCTCCTGCAGATAGAACCATTAAAATTTTATGTTTATAGTTTTTGAATCTTTGTTTAATTAGGTGTAAGCTGTGCCGGTACAGATTCACCACATAAATAATTCTTTCACACTCAGCCTACAGAGTGATTGAATGTAGGCACATAATTACAAAGTATAGCATTTTCTGGGAAATAAGAAAAGTTACTTTTAATAGTCGGCTATGTAAATGAGATGGTATTATAGCTATCTGGTGCAACAAGAGGTACTGTAATATCCATTCTGAGATGGGTACTAATTAGTAATAGTGCCAAGCCCAAAGTTGATGCTCTAGACAGATACCTGTTGCTCCCAAGAAATAAAAGTCGTCATCCCAATGAAATTGATCTGGCTAATCGTGATGCTACAAATAAGAGCGTCATTTAATTAGTTTTAACTATTATTAATCGCTTTTACTGTTACCTGTATAAAATGCTAATAAATAATTTTTATGAAAGAAACAAGTGTTAAGGTATTTAGCGAGTGGGCAGGTTTCCCACATTATCCTATCAAAGATATACCTACAGTCAGTCAGACAGATGTGTCAGTTTCTTGAATTATTCCCCAGCTGCTGCCCTTTAATAAAACTTGGACTCGCCTTTTCTTCGTTGGGCTATTGCCCTATCTTGGCAATTGTCCATAAAATAACTGAAGCGAATATTAGAAAACAATCTCAAGCTGCTTTGCTTGTGCATTCAATTCACTACTCGACGTGCCTACTCACAAACACACTGCTATACAGAGCACAGAATTCTTTTATTCAATTTTACAGATATCTACACACTTTGTGTACAAATAAATCCTATTCACATTCAGCTGAATATGGAGGAGCAGCAAGACAGCGTGTTTCAGCTAGCACACATCTGTATACTTTGCAAATACGTGTGAGGCTGTATCATCCTAAAATTAATCTAAACAAGTATAAGATCCATTCTTTAATGATTCCAGTTAAGTTTATTACTGAATTCTTATTTTTATGCTGCATTGTACTCTTCCACTGTTCCCTACTGCCATTAAAATCTTCTGTAATAAAATTTAATGCATTTGTTTACAATTAGGATTTTTAAACCTGGTCTCTGTCTATCGACTAATTATTGTCTATATCCAAAGCAAACTCAGTTCATTTACATAGGAAGGTATTAAGAGTGTGAAAATGAACTTGTTAAATAGTATAATCACAATTAAGACATGATTGTAAGATACCCTATCTCTATTATAGAATACTTGTCTGATATTCCTGACAATTGCAAAGTAGAAAAACTGAATTATATAGTTTTACTCTATCAATTCATTATTAACAGACATTATTGCAATTACACCATTAGCGCACCATCAAGTTCTATCATTTATTTACTACTAAGTAATATATAAATTCATGCAAAGAATCTTAGTGTGTACCTGATATCACAAACAGAAAAACTAACGTAGATTGGTTGTCTGGTGAGGTTAAAGTAAAACTGTCGAGGCGTATTATGAAGCAAAGCTAGCCTTAACCCTTTCGTCTTTGTGCTCTGATTATTCTTTTGTGTTATATTTATTAACTCACAGTGACTATAGGAGTTAACTATGATGAATGCCCATAGTGGTCGATATACTTAAGTACGATTATAAACACCACGAGATACTGTCAGGATTATAATAAATTGAACACTGAATGAGCATCAGACTGCTGTCTAAATTTCGTTAACATACCTACTACTACCTTAGTCTTATAGCCGTGGTTAGCTGCGTCACATTTTAATTTGACCTTTCTAAATTAATTTAGTTTCATCCGTGAGGATGATAACAAACAATTCAAATGGTAGGGATGCATTCGTGAAAATAAAAAGTGTTCTTTGCTTATTAGCTACCAAGTTCACTTGTCCTTTATGCATAAATTAAGATATTATTCTAAACACCAATCTTTTGTGTAGGTACTATCGAAGGAAACTTTTTCTGTTAGTAATTGCAGGAGATGAAGAGTTGAAATAATTATGCCCAAGTACTTTGCTTATGTAAACTGTGTATTCAAAGGAAGTTTATATGTAATTTGATACCAGCAGAATTCTAAGAAGCAATGGCAAAATGATCTGCATCCGCACCCTTAATACAGAAAATGTCGTATGGTTTATGTAAGTTCAGAGGTGGAAATATTAATCACGTCTCTGCCGTAAATTAACTGTTCCGCTTATCCGTCATCTTTAGCTGGTCTTTCTTGTCCAAACAGTAAGGTCTAATTTCTCATGCAAAATAGAGTTGTATAAGGTATCAAGGTGTGTTCTGATCTGTGATACCATTTTATTCTGCAGCAGGGAAGAAAAACTAGATAAAAGCATGCGTTAGTGTTATACATGCTCGTTATTCTAAGTTGTAAGTGTATCAGTATCATGTCAGCATTAGCCAAAGGGGATTCTCTCAACTCCTTTTATAAACATTCAGATGTGCCAGTGAAAACAAATCACCTCTGCGAACTATAAATGTATTTATGTACATTGTAAATACAACTTTCGTAAGATAGTCTGCAAAAGAGACTTTTATCAAGATACATGAGCGTGATAGATATATTCATAGTCTGAAACTGTCACGTTCATTTACATTGAGTTTGTGTAGGGCACACCTGCGGGGATGATTCTTCAACTGGTACAGACGAAGTAACTACGGTAGTTTGGTTATTCTGTAGTAGTTTCGCTTCCAGAAATCAAGATTCATTTGATTTCATTTGCACCGGTACTTGATTCATTCAAGTCATACATAATAGTCATTCATTTGAAATGATCCCGACGAAGAGACAGAAGAGAACAGTAAGCGAAGATCTGGCAAGTAAGCCGGTTGCTGACTTTTCTGCTGACAATGAAAAACAACACAGTCAATCACTCCATGTATCGGCAGTACTACTACTACTACTCGTAGTCCTAGAAGTGAAACTACATGTTACGCAACATTTGCATGCAAATTCTAATCTCACTACTCCTCCCCACCCCAACTTCAATTTAAACGAATTTGAAAAACAGCTACATAACTGCTAAAATCAAACTCGGCTCTCGCAATAGTACCCATAAATTATTATTATCAAAATATAGGTTCAACTACGCCATGTCGGTGGACGAATAGCGAATGCATTTAACTTACTTTCGGCCTGACTATTATTCCTTAAAGTTCAAGGCAGACAGATCTGATGATGTATCGGTAAAATGCATTCTGCATTTCCGTATCATTGCTATTGATTCTGTGTGAGGGGAATGTTTATGTTCTACTGTAAAAACTGGATTTTTTGATTGTCAGTTGATGTGCTGGTGATTCTTCATCTGACAGCTACAACACACACACCTACAGCTACACGCAATAATCATAATAATGTGTGCCTGCATATTTTATTCCCCTATGCACACGCATACACATTCTGAACCAACGGCTACTAATCTCATGGGAGACAGCATTTATGTGTGCACACCTTCATTCACTTATTGATACGTCTCAAGTACTCTTATCTTCTACTGTGCATTATTTTGACGAGGAAAAAACATTTATTGCCCGAATAGAAATGCTAAATGTCTAATTAGGTAAATTTATTAGACATTTACACAGACAGACTGACAATAAAAGATCCCTGAAAGAAGTAGTAACATGGAATGAACTGATTCAACTAAAAAGCAATAAAGCAGAACCTTAAAAACTTAAGTGTTCATACTTAACTAATGGACACACAAATAAATAAAATAAATTATATAGACTATCTAGATAGAATCAATGCACTGATAGAGTGTATGGCTAATCAAACAGTTTTGCTTCACTTAACATGATAAATGCAGTGCGACGAGTAGGCATAGTAAGGATAGGGTTAAAGACAGTTAATGGTACAAGTTCATACTGTTAGATTACTTTTTTATACTCCGTAAGTCTAAACAAACTGATCTGCTACGAGTAGTGAGTAATTGACATAAAAGAGTGTCACTTTTCGTTTATCTGCATAAAATGTTCAGAATTGCTCAATAACGACTTCAAGCAATGTGAGTTAAATTCCTCGGATATTCTCCAGACGATTTCTTGTCTAAAATGTTACTATCATTGTATTCAGTAAGGCAATAATTATTTACTCTAAGTAATTGTGCATGAAAAAGTGAAGTCAGGTCCGGTTTCTGATGGACGGACGGTTTACTGTTATGTTATGAATTGTAGAAGGGGAAATGTTGAGTCGACCAGGTAAAGCAGGCAGATGAGAACTAGAAGAGTATGCATGGGTGTAGAGAATAGCGCATAAGGAAAACAGCGTAGATCATCGAACGCATATTCGAAACTCACATGACATAAAAGAACGCAAGATGATTCAGCAAGTGCGAGTGAAATTCCAACTGGTTTGAAGATTTTGTCTTCCTTGGGTTGCTGGACCTGACACGCATATTATATTAATATTAGTGAAATGTACATCTTTGAAAGAGCGAAGGAAACCAAAAGGCAAGTCGCTCGATTCTGTCCGCTGTGGAAGATGAAGTGTAATTTATCTGTTTGTTTGTATGTTGACTGGACAGGGTACATGGAGCAAGTGTGTTAATTTTGCAAGGAGTATTCATTGGAACAGAAAACTCATATTTATTACCGTTGTTAGGAAGTCTGTAGTCTGTATGATGGTTTCCACGTCTTGCCGTTTGGCTAACTAAATATTCAAATTGGTAGTGCGAATCGCATATCTCATCCTAACTTGTCTCTCCCAACTTACAGTTTTCCGTGATATTTTATTATACTATGTACTCTTATGGCTACTGCTGATGATGGTAGACGAAGAACGGTGTGATGTAATGTAAATGTTTTCATTACCTTATCCACTAAATACTAGTAGTATGCATGTCTGTCTAAATGCATTGGCTTTGACTATATATACTGTGGCCGGATCGAATCCTTAGTATGGTTTACCTTTGATTCGACTACAAAAGGATTGAATACTTGTCTTGTCTTTGTTTGCAACTAAACACTAAACTTGTTCTTCCGTCCGTTCATTGTACTCTTACCCGACCTGGTCTTTTCGTTTGCATTTTCCATTCCTGTACGATTCCGTTGTACTAAGCATCTGTAGATTAATATTCATATCTTATGCCATTTTCTATTAAAATGTGTGCACATAATTGCAGTACTACGCAGATTTAAAAAAGTACTACAACTGCGTAGTACGTAAAGATGATTAGGAAATGAAAAGGAAAGGCCGATTTGGTCCTGGTTTGTTGCTAAAGCCAAAATATCTATGCGAAGACAAGTCAGTCAGACCAGATCAGGATGAGGGCTCCTATTATTTGTAAATATGACGCAACTTGTATTTTGCAGTTAGCATTAACGAACATTCTTCTCTACCATAGTAAGATGTCTATCAGTCCTTAGCTCAGTCTTTGTATTGTAAGATATAGTCAGCAGAAGTAACATAAATTACACACCTACCTTAGCTACAGGTTCAGTTAGTTGAACATTTTGTTTTCTCTCGCAGGAAAATACAAAAGATTCATGCGAGAAAAGTCTCAAGACTTCCTGAATTGAATGCTTTTAAAGAAACGCTTTGTGCGTTGCGTATAGTAGTTGGGCAAACACTACATCCTCATAAATTATGGATAGATCTGTGACTAAAGTACATTGCACTTGTAATAATAGCGATTGTGTTTTGGCGACAACATCCGAAAGGTGGTCTCTGATCTCTCGACTTGTCTCCAGGATTTATTGTTTACTTATAAAGGTGTATGCCAAAGGATGTGCCTGACCAGTTCAATTAACCATTGTCTATGTATAGAGATGACAACAGGAAATTGCGATACACTTAATTCCGTCGGTAGCCATTAACTTTCCAAAGTGGGAGTTACATAAGCTACTAAATAGGATGACTGTCCAAACCTCTTCCACAAGGATCACTGCTCTTTACTATATATGGAAGGCCCACATCGATTGCATAATGCGATTCAAATCAGGAGGATCAATATTGAATAAATGTCAGATGATACAGGTGCAAATATTTACCTTACATGCACTGGCATTTAGCAAGAAAATTGTTCATCCCTATTTAAGAAATTTAAGATTCTATAGCTTGTTTTGCAAAAAATCGTCCGTTTGATTTCTGCTGTGCTGTGAGTTGATGCGTAAATGTTTTCATTTGTTGAATGAAGGATTTACTGAACATCTCATGTGATGAAGTTAATTGGGCGTATAAAGTTGAAACATTCTTGGTCGCCAGTCTGACATTTCTGTGAATTTATTGTTCTATTTATTTTCACCAGAAATTATAAACTACCATAAGAATGAGAATCCTATCCTATGCATATCAAATGCACTAAATTAAATCATATAAAGTACAGCTAGTAAAGTAAAGTTTGTAATGTTTTATATTGCAAGAACTGATTACATTCATTATCCACTAGAACAGTAGTGAAGGGTACTCTAGAATAGAATGCAATGACATAAATGCTTCTCGATCATCAACACAAATAAATGGTTGAAGAGGAAACTTTCATAGTCATTATAACCTGATTTCACGGTATCCTTCAAATCCAGACAGATTTCAGCTTTTACTTCTCTTGTTTTGTCTGTGATGTGATTCAGAAATGGGTTTCTGGGAAATGCACTTCGTTGCAAGTTGCAATGAGATTGCAATTAATTGTGCTCAAACTGGCACCTTTAAATATACAATTAAACTTTATTTATGTTCAACTTTTACAATCAGATCTAAAAAATGGATAATTTCTGAGAAATTTAATTGGCCAACAAAGCAATTAAGTAATTGCACGCACTGGGAGATCTTGTAGAGTATTTCATCATTTTTGTTTTATTGCATGTAAACACAAACTCTATTGAATCAGCATATAAAGAAGTGTAGCTATATTGTTTGTGTACTGCTGAGTGCGGGCTGTAAAAACGGCAAATAAACGCAATGCTTAGGTATACGTAAATAAACACAGTACCACACAGCAAATAAATCCCATCGCATCACTTTAAAAAGCCAAAGGAGATCAAGAGATAGGTTTTGTTTGTAGGTAGCAGTGGAGGATCAACAAATGCATGCTTTTATTCCATTCCCACGCATCGCATCCATTTACAGCTGCAAAGTGGTAAATGAATAGCCAAAAAAGAGAGAAAAGCCATAGCGTAGAGCAAATTAGACGCAAAGAGTCTGTCCTTATCTGTCTGCCATAAAAGTGTGAAATAACGTATTTTCTTACAATTGTTCCATTGCATTCCTTCGGTACTTCACTTGCTTTGTTTAGCTGTTTCTTTCTGTTCAGAATCGTGTACTAATGCCCTGCTCACAAATACTAATGATACCCAATCCCTCCTTTAATTCTCTAAATGCAATTTGGACGAATCTTTTCTTCGTTACTCACGTCAACTTGTCGTTTAACACTTCAGTTACAAGTTCCGTGATTTAGAATCTCAGCTACAAATACAAATGTGGCCAGGTCAGACAGATAGACAGATTGTTTATCGGCGATGCTTTAAATTTATTTTATTGTGGTGATCGTGAAACGTGATATATGTGGGATTGCATTACAGTGCATCACTCAATTCATGTAATTTACCAACAAGAATTTTATCTCTCACACAGATTTATTTATTTGTACACTAAAAGTCGTAAATTACACAAACTGTTTATTATGCTTAAGTGTTAAGACATACCTAATAGTATAATTATAGTGCGATTGCATTCACATTTACTATCCTAACATTGCATAAGAAATACAAACTAGCCATTAGTAGTGTCACATTTTTACTACTTTCTCGTGCTGTAAGCATTAACAATTAATCTTGACGACAAAGATGAACCTATATGCCAGCACGGAAGATTATTTAGTATTCCCAGTTCCACAACCAAGGAAGATAGATATGATGCTATACTAATTAATCAATCCTGTACAGAATAAATAAAATATCTTCCGAATTGGAGATCTTTGTAGTTGTCATTACATAAGTTTTCCAAAAATAAAACCATAGTCAAAAATTAGAAGAATGTGTGAGATGAGGTATTTTTTCAATTTTTGATATTGCGTGATTTCTTTTTGAATGACTGGCACTAAAAATCAGTTTTCTCTTTAAAGACAGTCATAAACAAAGTCATTGTAGCATAACTATTATCATATGTAAAAGACAGTAATTTGAAAAGTCTGTTTTGTATGAAATAACTAGTACAAAGGCATGAAAATAGAATAGGATTTCCAGAAATGGTATTATTATTAATCAATGTAGGAAGTCAATGATTAGCTGTTGCAGTTTTGATGGCTTAAAAGTGCAAATGTTAAGTATTAATGTTACTATTAGAGTTAATAGTCAACTATAAACACTGCACTTTCTTAGAATTTACTACTTGTGTGGTTTGACCTATTGTTACTGCTATTCTACATACGAGCTATAAGGATGTCCTCTATAGCCATATAAGTACATAGGCATATTTTTGAAAATCCACTGCATTGTTGCATTGTAATTAGTTTTTCTACAGCTTTCATGAATTTAATGCTATACATTTCAGTTACAATGTCTGCATTCTCTAGATAATGAAAACCAATGTCAGTTTTAAAAGAGTTTAAAAAATAAAGCATAGTAGCATATCCAATCGGTTGAAATTGCATTTCTTTGTCAGAGCTGCTCCTCCACAGAGTTCGAAAGGAATTGTTTAGATAGAAGAAATTCGGACTGAAGTGCATTTGTAATGAAAGAAACAGCAAACTAATTGCAACATTTGTCTATTGCCAAAACACTCATCGATGGTGGCACTGGCAATAGCATTTAGTGTTTAATATTTCTGTACCTTCTTTTAATGAGTATGACTGTATGAGACATTATAATGTACTATGCTGAACTTAAAGAACCTAAATAAACTAGCATGTGGATAAATCTGCATTTCTGACTTTAACTTTGAAGAGTATGTATGTGTAGTTTGTAATTGTCAATGAAAAGCATGTTCCTCCTCACTCTGTGCAAGTAATACATTTTTAATATGTAGTATGTGGCGAGTTGAAAGCTTATTCTTCTATCATATGCACTGAATTGTTTAATTCAGCTTATATATTTAATCCAATAGAAAGTGTGTGATGTGTATTGTCATTACCATTACCACATAATTATTATAAAAGAGCAGACACTTGGCAAACAGAATGATAATACATAGAAACTAATGAAATTGCATTTCAGAAGTGAAATGAGATTCCTTTTCTTCGTTCTATTGTGAATTGTACGGCATTATTATAGAAATGAGCAAGCCATTTAATTTCGTAACGTGTCTTTTATTTCTCAAGTTATTTGACTTCCTTCCTACAACTAATGCATTTATTTGTTAGTCATTATAGAAAAGGAGTTGAAGCGAGACGGATGAAAAGATAATTTCGTTTGTGGTATTTAAAAATGCATTGTACAAGTGTCAGTGGAAGTACAGGTATGTATTTCTCGCAGTTGCCAATTGTATTTAGCTGATTTTGGTGTTGAATGTTTCCCTATGTGGTTGAACCAGTGTGTTAAAGATTTTGATTAAATAATATGAAATATTTATTCCGAGTTGAAACGAGCAGAATTGGGTATTTGCCAAAGTGGCGATACTTTACACGTAGCTAAGCTTTTGTTTTTGACGAATTCCTTAATGCTGCGTGGATGTCCGCAAACAATTCACTGCATTCCGAATAGTAATGCATAATAGTAAGATAACGGTTTAGGAGAATCAACATACCTGGTTTGTAGTTATCTTCCTATCCGAACAACAATACAGATAGTCTAATATAAATTAACATTATGCAGAATACCTACTAGTGAAGATTTCACAGTTGGAATCGTCGAAAACGAAATTCTTGCAACTAATTGAGAAAAAATTCGAATGCCTGGAGGTGGGAAATAGGATTTGCATATAAACCACATAAAACTGCACAAATAAGTGTATTATAAATGCATAGAGAGTCTTAGTACTCATTATATAGTTATTATTATGTAGAAACGCTGTAGATTCACCACATGATAGTGAGCCGGCTACCTTTAGTTCATTGAAACCCGAGTATGAGCATTGTGGTGGAATAAATTGTATAAAAATGAGTAAGAATTCCACCACATTAGTGTATTACACTCTCAAATCAATCAACTACCTGTATTTATTAGTTTAAAAGCCTGTAGGTATGTTAGCAGCTGGTCTTCATTGGAAATGCAACCGAAAGGACTTATAGTACAAGAATCGATCACATAAAACATTGTTGTGCTATATATCTCGTTCCAATCAAATACGATTTCATTTAATCCTGTTTGTTTGCTCATCAATGAGCCGGTGAGTGACGTAACCTGTAATCACTTAACATCCATGTTCCGTTGTGTGGAGTACTTTTAGTGAGATCATCAGAGGATTAGTTCGATCCAAAAGTTGTCGTAAATCCAATAAGAACTTAACTGAACTTGTGTGGAATTGATATCGATTTTTCCCTTGTACGTAAAGGATTTGAATATTTATCTAGCTATCCATATCTGAAAGAAAGATAAACAAAAGTACATAACAAGCTACAGCAAATGCAAATCTGGAAATCTAACGTAAATCCCCTAATAAAGAACATGACAATAAAAAGCATATCTGTATCATATTCGTAATGGGATTGTAAATGCTTAGAGTGTCTATCGGATAATTTCCCATAAAATCTGATCTGTTAGCTACAATGCCTAAGTATGAGTGACTTTTCCACATGGTATGAAAATCTTATCTGTAGATATCTTGCATTAAGTAGCATAACTCCTGATATCTAAGTGTGTAATAATGTTAAATGAGTATGGTAGGTACATAACACTTGTGTATAATATGTAATCAGTTTGTGTTTGTATTCTCTTTGCTTCCTACTTCAGTGCGCTTTATTACAATGGAAGGGAACGAGAGGGACAATGTCCGGTCGCTGAAAAAATGACGAATCCACATAAACATTCAGCTACGTCACAGAGTAGTAATGTAACGTAACATTAAGAAATTGGTATCCCTACCTTACTCATTGCCTCTATCTCCCTATCATAACTATTATTATGATAAGGACGGACCTTTATACTTATTAGTTAGCATTAGCATCCATCAGCAGTCTAGTCGTGTTACATTTCTACTCGCCCAACAACTAGGCTGTAGGTTCAGTTTCATTTGCCATTCTCTCCTACTACTTTGTGTAGGTACATACCTATAGTAGTATTTCAATTACCCAAATTCTGCTGTGTACAAGCACAAGTTAAATTATTTATGCTGTGAAATGCTTGTCCACTTAATACTCATTGCATTAAAACGATACATAGGTACATACAGGTACCGTCTTGGTTTGCCTACACAGATTAGAAATTGACTTGCTTTTCCGTTTGACAATATTGCAAATGCAGGACAAGATTCTCGCTTGACTACATTCAGTAAGACTTACTAACGCCAGATTTGCAATTCTCCATACACTGTAAGTAATAAGAATCTTTTTGGTAGTTTAGTGTGTCCCGCCCTGTGTAACTTAAGTTGAAGGAAAAGCTGTGAGGTTAGGCAATGCAGCCAAACGGACGTGAACAAACAGAGAGTAAAGGAAAAGCACGAAAGATGCAAAAAGACCGGTTTCATCTGATTATTACTACTATTACTGTAGTATGTTGGTTAGAGACGTCTGTAATTCGTATTTGGTGTACAGATAGCTATAGTAAATGCATGTGTGTGTGTCCGTTTGTTGGTTTGGCTTGGCACATCTCATTGTCAGTCAGTCTAACTGGTTCGGAGTTTGCATCTCCTTCGCTCTTACTGTACACTGCCCAACAATAAGATGCTTCCCTCATTTGCAAGTGATACAGTAAATGGATTTATGTGCAAGTCTCACTGTATTATGTATCCGTTGTGAAGTTGTGAAGAGTAATGAATGAGTTGAAGGTTTAAGTTAAGATGGTTAGCCTCTGTGGCCTTAGCTGACATGACAAGACAAGAAACGAGCGCTATTATGTCACAACTTCATCTTTCACTGTTTATTTTTATTCCCCAGATTAATTGCACAGATATACTATCTATCGCTTAGTATAAGTGTTGCCTCTGCCTTTTCCTAAGCCAAACACACTCAAGTGTTGTTTTCGCATATCCATCCACTTTATTTTGGTATTAATGCACAGAGTAGTGTGTTCGCAATCGTCTATCTGATTTTATTGCACTCTAAGTTGTATACATAGGTACTCAAGCTGCTGGTGTTGTTTTTTCTAGCGTTTGTACAAATAGGTACATATAAATATAGTACTACCTGTCTGGCTAGGCAGTATAGTTCCGTTAGAGTACGTTACGTAAGATAAACAGAGGATACTGCGGTCCACCCCAACGTATTTATTAAAGGAGTAGGAGAGAAAAAAGATCATCATGTAAATTATGAGGTCGAAAGTTTGTCATGTTAACAAGGAACAACTCACACGTACACTTACGGCTGTTTTTCGACTGTAAGATTATGCTTAGCTCTATTGTAAAAATATACGTACTTAAAGTATTCCGTAGGACATTAAAAAGTTAAAGATAACTTGGTTAAAAGTCAAAACAAACAGTGCATGTCTTTCCTTGTTTCCTTATTTACAATTTGATAACTATATTAAGCATGCCTATGACTTCAACACATTTCTGTCTTGTGTGTACGTGCATTAATTTTGTACTATAAATGGAAGCGGTTGATTTATATGCATTCCAAATATCTTTACTGTTGTAAGGATAGCGACTCAATTCTCATTAGAAATTAATAATAAGCCAAGAATTTTTGAATAAAAACGGTAAAAACGTGAGGCTCTTATCAGAATGCGGACTTGTATACATGAGCACTTAGGAAATTGTACATATATTATGTCTCTAAGGTTTATGAGTAATTTACCAAATATGGATAGGTAAATCATGTAGAATGAATGCAGAAGAAATAATTTTCTCTTACCACTGACTAATAAACAATAACGGAAGTACCTACGCAAATTACCACACTCTATCATTACACATGTCATGAAAATAAAATAAAAATAATCAAAAAAGCAATTGCAATCTTCTTCACGTTGCCTTCTCTTCATTTGTACTCTCCTTCTAATAAGATCTAAATGCAGTGCAATCCAGTTCCTTTAAATTGAATACACCTACAGAGTACACTCAGTACGCACAAACAGTTCGAAACTTGTATTTCATTAGACGCTATTTAATCGTGGTCATTTCTTATGATATCCTTTACTTCTGCAGTACTGATTGAGAATATAGACA
Source organism: Tomocerus maximus (assembly GCA_019776445.1). NCBI lineage: Eukaryota > Metazoa > Arthropoda > Collembola > Entomobryomorpha > Tomoceridae > Tomocerus > Tomocerus maximus. Next base: position 4,105 of record JABASH010002862.1, on the reverse strand, counting down.
TTACTGCTTATCATTATAAAACGAACGAGTACTACTGAGAGTAGTATTTTATATTATGTATAAACGACCGTGTCTATATAAGGCTTGTCTGCATAGGTATTGAAGCAAGAAGACAGGTTGAATATAATGCAATTGCCCTCGAAAATAATAAAATGTAAATCATCCCGAATGCTAATACCAAACGAAGAGATGATTCTTGTACGTGATCAGATGCAACAGATTAGAAATTGTGAAAGGATCTTGCTCTGGATGATGATACTGTGTGTGCGATAAGGATTTGGGTAAACTTTGCGTAGGCTAATGCATCTATATTATTATCCGAATCGTCATCATGTCATTATCTACCATTACCTGCACTAAATCTTTAAACAATGAAGTAGCAAATCATGTGTGGGACATCACGTCACGTCAATGCACCTTCTGATTGAAGGATGCTATCAAAAATGGCATACACAATCTCAATTACAATATTTATTGCTACTTTAGGCAAAAACAATTTCTATCTGTAAAATTAAATCAGAATTTAATGTTCGATATACAGAAATTGCTCTAGGATATGTTGGGTTTCTTAAATTAAGGAATTAAGATGGATTTGTATGTAATGCGATCTTTAGTGTCTGCTTCAGAGAATAGTTGGATGTGGATCTGAAGAAAACAAAAGCATATAAACATCAAGAAGATGAGATATGCCTCATCTGTAAGATGTTTGGTGGGCAGGGAAGAGCAAGAGTTAAGTAAAAGATGAGCAAGAGTTGTTAAATAGGTATTTTAATGGATATTGTATGATAACAATAGCATTCCACATTAAAATGCTAATTATACTGTGAACTCTATTGTGAAATGGTAGTGTAGATAGATGTGGAGTACGTTGCATGCATACGTAACAGATTCAGCAGTAAAATATTCAAAAGTGGAGGAGATACTCCCGGTTGCAATGTAACTTTAAGGGAAACACGATGATAGTTCATTACACTTTTAACGCGATCTCTAGACTGCTCTGCCTGTAATAGTAATTAAAGGGGAAATCAACTTTCATCCTTGTCCTATCAGTCATAGCATCAGAAATTTTTAATATTTTTATGATGCACTGAGTAAGTACAAAAGCTAGGCAAGACAAGATAAGGCGTGTATGAAGCTTTTTTAGTTTGTAATTTGTACGTATTATAGCCACAAACAATGCTAAAGTATCTATCTGGGTTCTACTATTATTAAGTTTGTTCACTGCTCTATAGAATTGGTTTGATTTTAATGTACAGCTAAGTCTAAAGGAAGACTCGCTATAATTGTATATTAAGTAGTACGTTGAGTAAGTACTTGCATGTATGTACAAGACTTTTATCGTGTACTAACATACTTATATTTTAGCGAGTGCATATGGCATTAGCTGTACAGTATTAGTATTCATACACATACATATAATAAGCATGTAGGTACATAGATTAGCCGACAGATATGAAATGTGATAGATAATAGAAAGATAGTGAAATGAAAATTGTTTCGTTTATCTTCCCTATGCAATAGTAATAATCTTAAAAATGCGATAATGCATATAGCACACGCATAGAGGTTGGCTACATACAGAACATTAGAATAGATAACTAATGGTAATAATAGTGTAGACTGCACATAAGCCGTTAGTTGATATGATATGCAGCAAGTTTATTCTTAAATGCTTACCTGCAGCACATTCAGTTGACTTTATAGCTTTATTATCTATGTAGCTAAGCTCTATTACCATTAGCATCATTATTCAAGAACACTACATTATTAAATCCAACTAAACTGAAAATATCTACCTCAACCACTAAACCACTAATAGTTAAAAGGCTTGACTTTAAAACGTCCATTCCTAGGACTTGCTAATAAATAAACTATGCAGTTAAGACTGTAATATCGTAATAAAGAAATGAAAATCCGGTATTAGTATTTTATGTTTTGCATTAGCAAGTAGGAGTAGTGATATAGTGCTCGCTGAAATGATGTGCTGTATTTACAAGGAGAGGGCGGAATTCGAAAATACTTTTTACACAAGAAAAACATATATCTGCATACATAATCAAAGTCGTAGTCTACTCTAAACAACTAGACTTGATTTGAAGAGACATCCGTAAGGTAGAAACACTTGGCTAGATTTAACTTTGATATAATAATAGTACTTCTGAGTTGTAGCTGTAGCTAGGAGTCTTGAGAGGAGTTGCATTTGGATGGATGGAAGTAAGAGTTGCTACATTTTTGTACCTAGTTTTTGTCCATGGGAACTCTAAGAGATATATCTAGAAGTGGAAGCGATTAGTAATTTATGTGTAAGAATGAAAGATATTCAATGGTAAACAAAGACAAAATTGTCACTTTTCTTTGTCGTAGTAGTAAATATAATGCATATAGAGACTATATAGACAAGTTGGCACAATAGAATCGTAATGTTTATTTAGATAGCGCAAATGAAGAGAGGAAAAAAGGGCGAGAGTTGCTACTTAGTTGCTTTGTACAGTGGGAAAATTAAATAGAAATAATTATATACATTTGTTCCTTTTCATTTGATGTCATGAGGTCAATTACTTCTCATATGCATGAATAAATAGAAGCAATGATGTTTTTACGGTGAGCTAATGCGAATACATTCTCGAACTGTTTTCTCCTACTTCATTTGCGATGCTGCATTATTGTATGCAAAGTACTATTATATATTTACATAGCGCACCTGTGTACATCGTCAGAGATGGTAGCAGTAGCTCAAATGAGTAATAAATGGATGAATGAATACAAATGGCAACAACTTAAAAAAATGCTAAGGAAGAGAAGGTGCTGAGACGAGTTGACTAATGAATTATTAGTAAACAAGCTTCGAGTCAAGGTAAGTCAAAGCCAAAGTCAGGAATTAGTAACTCACAATCAGCATAAACTATTGCATTGCCGCCTGAGAATGCTCTACACTTCAACACTCGCATACTAATGCAGATTTGGTGTTGGTTACACATGTCAAACACAAGTTTCTACATTTAATATACAGAAGACACACTACAGGAGTATAATGTTGATTTGACTCTTATCATTTATAGTCACGTCTCAGAGTTATGACTAGTATAATGGAATTACTCTGACTGATGTCAAGTGGAGATGAATGGATTGAAGACAGAAAGTGCGAGTCTATGACTCTCCACTTGTTGTAAGTATTTGTGTGTTACATACTTACATCCTATTAGTGAAAGACAGACGTAAAAAATGCTGGCATTATTACGTTCTGGCTACTACTAATGAGTAGTTTAGTCTAAACTATTATTATAATGCAAACAGATACTTCTAATGTATCCGCTCTCCACTAAACTAACTTCTAGTCGTAAAGTCCTATTATTAATGGTGCTACTGACATGGCACTACCTTTTAGCACTGCCACATGTAAAGTACGTATGTACATTGTTACACGGGAAAAGGGGACTCGTGATGTGATTATTGAAAGGAAATGTCTGCAAAAGTGAGTCGAGTTTTAGTTTCATTATTCCTCCGTCTCCTATCTGTGTAAGTAGTCTTATGATTATCTGTGAACGGATAAGTACTCATTGTACAAAAATCATAATAATGTGGTTATCTTTATGATGCTTAGTCTCATCATCCTTCAATCCGCTTTCCTTACAGCTCCGTGCATTTTCTTAACAAATTCCACTTCACGCGGAATTTGCCACTTGTCATTATGAAAAAGGAGAACCAGAAACAAAAACATACTTAGATACTACTAAACGTGTCCTATCATAATGCAATGTGTCAGCTCTATTGCAATTTTACATTTTTCAATTCTAGCTCAGTATTACATTCAATTATGCCAAGATTTTTGGGAGAAATGAGTATACGTCATAGAGATGTGCACAACTGTTATTAAAACTGTCACTTTTGACTGGTATGAATGACTAATAGATAAATGAGGAATTTTCCTACCATCCGTGAGTACAATTTATAAGTAATAGATATATAATTGGTAATATACTTAATACAGATATTATTATTTGAATCTGTCGGACGTAGTCTCACGGTTCTGAGATGGTAAGTGGTGGTCAAAGTTTTGCGCGTAAAATTGTGTTTTAGCTGTATTTAATAGAGTTGTAGTAGTATT
>JABASH010002861.1:0-18480 GCA_019776445.1 Tomocerus maximus | reverse complement strand
AGTGTATTTTGATAGTCATCTGAGATTTCCAAAACGTATACACCAAAGCCTTAACATAGCTAACAAAATAAATATTCATAAATGATTATGTGGGTATTCACAAAATGGCCAAAAAACAGCTTTGAAACAGCTTAGCAACAAAAAAATCAATAAATCAATTAATTAATTTCTGAGATAAAATGTTAGATCGAAGCTTGGATCGAAGCCGTCTTCGATCTGGAATTTTTTAGGACCCCAATGGCACATTCATATACAAGGTCTGAACAAATTGAAAGGATTTTCGTGAACAATTCTAGTTTTTCAAACAGATCTGATAAATAGGGTTTGGTGTTTCTGACTGTTTTAAGGTCCAACACCCCTCCGTCGAGGTATCTAGTCATGAACTCGATCAATTTGCATAATCTCGCTTTGGAAAATTCATTTTTTACCAGACATTCTGTCAGGGTCCTGGAGGGTCACAAGGCTTCGGTTTTCACAAAATAGCTTTTAGTTATTTTTTAAAAAATTCCTAAATGAATCCCGCCAAACAAATTAATATTTTTTTTGGAAAATGGCCACGGTGACTTTCACAGCTCAAAATTTGTGAAATGTCTGAGTCTTCTGACCCTTCAGGATAGTTAATCTAAATTTTGAGACTAATTACGTCTAGATTGAATGACAATTAGGTGAGTTATAGGTGCCAAGACGGAGACGGGAAAACACATGCAACCACTACAGTTGGACCTTAACTAGTTTGGGATTTGGACACTGGGTGGGACTGGGGATATGGGGATGGGGAATGGGATAGCTTGGGATTTGGGCAGTGTAATAGCTCGAGATTGCATTGGGTACTAGGAATAGCTTGGGATTTGGGTACTGGGAATAGCTTGGGAATTGGGAATTGTCTATTCATTTACGTTACATCAACCAACCATCAGCACAACTCACAGCAACCGAACATCATCTTTCGTCCATTCAACGACCCTAAAATATATCAGGAAAGAGCTAGGAGGATCATCGCAAAAGGAATATCTAGGATCAGTGCAATTCTTCAGCAACCAATAGCCAAATCTACCGACCGAAAAGAGTTTCTTTAGAAGTTAAGTTACCAATAACCATCAATCAAAACCCCGATGTGTGAAAATTTTAATTATTGGTTATTAAACAACTTCAGATTGTCGCACGTGACTACGTGAGTATTGAAAGACCATTATGCGTAAGTCCACGTCATTTTATTAAATTCGAGTTTTTTTGCTGCAAAATTAACTTTTAACTAATTTCTATAAATTTCTATGATAATATTTAGTTGTCAGTCAACAGCTGACAACTAAAGGTTGTTCATTAATCTTAGCTGTTAATATTAATCCATTAATTAGTAGCCCAGACTGGGCTGTCCAGCTGCAGTCAGTGTGGTCTTTTTTGTGGAAAGTTAGTCATTGCTGTCTATTTTTATTGTAATTTTGGTTATATTTTGATTTATTCGATGGAAAAGGATGTCAGGTGTCAGTAATCAGTACTTCATCAATCAAGAGTTAGAGTTGACGTCCGGGCGAACACCCTTTGGCAAGTTTGTAGTTATGAATAGGCATTCAATTAGTTGTAGTTGATAGTCCACTTTGACTTTTGATTGTTTTGTGTAAGATTAATAAGCAAAGCATTATAATTGACCGATAGTTGTTTTTCTTAATTTTAATATCTCATGTACAAAGTAAATTATGAACTAAAACAACTGGACTGCAAAATGACGTAATAATTAGTTTGTGGCTACTTCACATCTAATTCCTCATTCGGAATTTTTATCAAAATTGTTTCTTCTTTTCTAGTGTTACTTTATATTTTGGATTGCTGTGCTGAATACCATTAATTATATACACAAACGAGTGTTTAATACATTTTGATAGTCGGAACAGTCGGAAGGAAGTTTGGAGATAATTGTCTGAATATTTCATACATTGTATGTATTATGTATAATGTATACGAGGAGTATTATTATGTACCAAATAGGTTGCATATAAATAAAACCATATTATGTCGTAAATCAGTAAAGCGTTAATTTAAGAGAAATTTAGGTTCAGGTTGTATATAGAAATTAACTCCTTTGCTCTGCAAAAATAAGTTAAAAAGAATCTCTGCAGATAGGTATATAGTTAGCTAAATGTTTTCCGAAATTACTTTTTGTAGTAATGCTGTTTTACTTTTCTCATGCTAATTCCATAAAACTTTCACCGACTTTTCTTCGGTGCTTTCACTAGAACTGTTACCAAGACGTACGCAATTATGGCGAGAAAGTTAGTGATGAAAGTGAAGGAAATGTCATGCAATTTTAAGGTTGAAAGAAAGTTCCGTTGGGAGAGAATATTGACACATCCGGTATATTTTTATTGTGATCAATCAACCTCTATACAAGAGAAGAGAAGCATTTGCATTTGAAGTACCACATTTAATAAGTTCTTATTATTATCAATTAGATACAAATTTTGAAATTTGGGCCATTGTTGACATTTTTCAGATCTTTAATAAAGTTTTGTTTTTTCACATTATCTATTTTATCCGTATCGTAATATTTGCCATGTTAGCAATGTACTCATAGAGCAAGAACTCATAGAGCAAGAACTCATAGAATCATTATTATTGACGACAAGCTACCTACCCCTACCTTCAACCTTTGTGTTGAAAATTTAATTATAAAAGCTTACCGCGGTTATATTTATTCTCATTTTACTTTGATATAATCCTGCAAGCGTCCACCTATTCTATTGTTGACTATTATAACCATCTATATGAGTGAATCGTTACTATTACCCATGTAAACTTATAATATCTGTTTTTCTTAATTTTATAGATTTCGTGGTCTTTGACTCTTAATGGATGTTAGCTGAGTATATTTTTAATTGTGGCGAAGTTGGTGACTGAAAAAAATTCTCAAGTATTTTAACCGTACAGTGCACAAATCAAATCGTAGCAACTGATTTTGAAGATGTGGTGGGCTCGTTGGAGTATATGGATCGTGGGGAGCGCCCTACTTACATCACTAGTCGTAGGAAATGCATTCTATCAGAAAAAGCAATTTTATCCTACTGTTGTATATATTACAAAGTCAAAACCAAGCATGGCAGTAAGTGTTTTCTATAGTTAATATTCGTGAATTTTGCTACTTATCTAAACGTTGGTACCTAACTATCCTTACCATTCTCAGACAAATAATATGATTTGGTTACTAATTTTTAGGTAATTTACGCCCAGGCTCTCCTTTTTGTGGTGATGATGGGAAAATTGTTTCGAAAGTTATTTTTTGGACAATTGAGGGCTGCAGAATTTGAAGTATGACAATGTTTAGTTATCATTAGTAATAATTTATTGTACAATCCACAATTAATGTTGGTTTCATATTAATTAATTCTTATAATTTTAGCATTTAGTGGAAAGGTCTTGGTATGCCGTTACGGAAACGTGTCTCGCATTTACAGTCTTTCGAGATGACTTCAGTCCGAAGTTTTTGGCGCTTTTTACATTGCTTCTGTTCTTGAAGTCATTCCACTGGCTAGCAGAAGAAAGAGTGGACTATGTAAAAATATTTTATTCGTAGTTTATTAAAAATTACTAATCACTTTTGTCTTTCTAACAGTGTGACGTTAAAATTACCTTTAACAATATTCTTTGCAGATGGAAAGGAGTCCAGTGATTACTTGGGTTTTTCATGTCCGAGTACTGAGTAAGTGTATTATTGCAATATACAGTTGGTTGTTTGATATCTTTATCTTTAATAACGATTAAGTAAATAACTGATGGCATACCGCGGAAACCCGGCGGAATAATTTAGTTTATTAAATAGTAATTTAGTAAATGTTAATAAAATGTACAATAATGTGATTTGCAGGTCTTTTGTCGTTACTGTTAGCACTTGATGTGTACTTCGTTAATGTCGCATATCAATCAACCATTACTAAAGGGGCATCTGTGCAACTAGTCTTTGGGTTTGAGTATGCAATCCTTACAACAATCGTCTTAAATACATTGGCCAAATACGTTTTCCACCTGATCGACATGCAAAATGAAACTCCTTGGGAAAATAAAGCCGTATTTGTCCTCCATACGGAGGTCGTCATCGGTAAACTCATCATGTTTAAATCTGAAATTCAATTTAATCTTACAGCTATTTGCCTGTATTATATCCATGTGTGTATTAATCCAAACTTTTATTGTTTTCAGGACTTTTCAAAGTTGTTTTGTACATTTTGTTTGTTATTATCATGGTTCGAATATACACTCTGCCACTGTTTGCCCTCCGTCCAACATACTTAGCTTTACGGTACCTACTTACTTCGATTTGATTCTACAAACTACCAATTTTGTTTATCTATCATTCTGTATTTATTCTATATTTTGAATAATTCTAGATCGTTTAAGAAAGCACTAAACGATGTAATAATGTCAAGAAGGGCGATAAATAATATGAATAATTTGTATCCTGATGTTACCGCCGAAGAATTAGCTGCAACAGACAACGTTTGTATCATTTGCCGAGAAGAAATGACAGGAGGTGGGTTTCAAGTCTTGATAGTCCATTATGCTAAAGTAATTAAATAAACTTCAGCTAAATTGTAAAATGCATTTTTAACTTCCAGGGGCGAAAAAGTTACCTTGTAACCACATATTCCACGTGTCCTGTTTGAGGTCCTGGTTTCAACGTCAGCAAACTTGTCCAACATGTAGATTGAATGTTCTTCGTGTTCCACCTCCAGCAGCAGCTGCTGCTGCAAGAAATTTTCAACCGTTTAATCAATTTGCAGCGTTTGGACAGGGTGCAGCTTTCCGTGGAGCGGCTCCAGCTGCCGCTCAGGCTCCTTTTGGTATGGGAATGTGGGGAGGCTTGCCTGCTTGGGCCCAACAACCAGCTCCACAACAAGGTACTACTAATATTTTATTGGAAATTAAATAATTCGTATCTAACTATAAAATTTCAAATAGGTGTTGGTAATAATCAAGCCCCCGAGGGAGGTGAAGGTGTTCCTGGTGGTGCGGACGGAGCTGCTGCACCAGCAGCCGCTGGAACGAATGCACAGGCTAATGCTGAAACTGCAGGAGGACAAGCCCCTGGTCCGAATCCCGAAGTACCTGGAGCTGCCAGACCTTTCCAGTTTCCTTTTGGACCATTCCCCCCATTTGGCTACCCTCAAATGAGAACAGATAGTACAGGAACTCAAAATAGGCAATTTGGTGTCCCGCCTATGCCGTTCATCCCATTGGGTACTTTGGTCTTGGAAACTGCCAGTTAAGGCTTGAAACTAATAATTGATGATTTATTTATGATATTTTCTATTTTTGTGTAGTTCCCCCTCCACCACCTCTTTTAAACACAACTGGTTTGAGTGACGAAGAGTTGCGCCGCATGGAAGGCACCAGTAGAGAACATATTGAAGCGCGTTTGCAGTGTCTCAGAAACGTTCAGATATTGTTAGATTCGGCTGTGGTACAAATGCAGCAATATGCTACAGTAGTCACCAATGTTAAGTAAGTTAAACAATATTTAGAATAGGTACAGGTATTTATTTTTAATTGCTTTGATCATGATTACAATGATTAGATGCATGATTAGACGAAATTTTTCTTCTTGGTAATATAATTGACATATTTAGAGGAATTTATGACTTACTGCAATATTTTTGTTTGACAGTACTAATGCAGCCACAGAGGGGGAAAGTGCACAAAAGGAGCCACAGCCCGGTACATCTCAGGGAATGAAAACAACCACACCATTAGTAGATACACCGGTGTCTGAGACTGCAGGTTCGTCTAACCCTGGTCCAAGTCGTTCCTCCGACTCATCTACCCGAGGAATGCCGTTGAGTGAGCAAGATGAACTAAGAAAGAGAAGACTGCAAAAATTTTCAAATGCCACGACTGCACCAGCTGAAGACACTCAAGCTAATGCGTAGCATAAGCAGGCTACTGAAAGGGAAATAAAGATTTTAATGTTACATAAATTAATTTTGGTTTACGTTTATGCTTTGTGAGACTGTGTAGAATCGATGCTACACAATGATAAGTGTACGTGTTTGTATGTATGCTCATGTGCCTATAATGTAAAGAGGAAATACTATCTAAATAACATAACATTTGATCTGTACCTATTTCCTTTCGTTCTTTCATTTTCTTACCAATTTACTGTATTACCCATCAAATGTGTTTATTATTATATCGAGGGTAATTTGTGTAATTGCGTATTCGCATATTATATCGTTATTGATTGTTTCTTGCATGTCATGAAATGACCTTTAACAAGTCTTACATTTGTCTGGATGGGTGGTTTGATGTTTTTGCCTTATTTACGAATACTTTATTGTGAAATAGGTGTAATATTTGTACAATAATCGGCGAATATGAGAATCCAAACTAAAACATTCTTCTTTATACGTTATTTACCAACTTATCTCTAATTAATGCACGCCAGTTATCTGCCCCCAAATTACAATTCATTTGTGAGAGGACCGTCATTTCACTAAGTTAGTGACAGAACAGACTCTTTTCCCTATTTCCCTATAGTACTTATTCAAGAGTATATTAATTTTGGGTGTAAAGTGTAAACCATTCATAGCAGGTCGTTAAATGGATGCGATATTTGTTAAATGTGTAAATAGACGTGTCTCTGTAAAGTTGCATTAAGTCCTATGTATACCGGAACAGTTTTTCTGTATTAGACTAAAGACATGAAATATGCCTGACCTGGCACGTACTTCATGTAAATAAATTAAATGTATTTAAGGCACCAAAATAATTATTATACTTAGGTATACTTTACTATGTAAATTTGTCTTGAGCGTAAGATACTAGAACGAACGTTTCCTTTTGATTAGGTAAGACTAAGATGAAGATTATTTAGCGTAGTAGTACCTATTCAATTTTATGTAAAATAATTCCTCCAAAGAAAGTTTGGTACATAATCTCGGCTTGCTTACACAAAGTAAAAATAGTCAAATCTTTTACTTTCAAATTGCAAACAATATATATCGTATATATAATTGTAAGTTTGTAAGAAATTATATCTAACTTATTTACAATGTAGGATCTCGCTGGATAGTGAATATGCTGTGCTAGCTAAACTAAATAACATAAACGTCTTATCGAGTATTGGTCATCTAAAAACCAGGGGGAAACTTACAGAATGGGATGTTACAAATGATCCAATCCCAATGATAAATACCAGTAATAGTCACATTTTATATATCTAATGTAATTGACAATTTGTAAGTCTACTGCTGTTTCAATGTCGGTTTTGAAAGTATACTGCATGGTATGCTATTATACTCTGATTGTATAAATATCTAGTTTTACAGTACCATCTGTTCTACAATACTGTTTGCAAAATTTATAATGTATGCATAGTAGTGAGTATTTTATTAACTTGTTTCTCACAATCAGTCATGTCATGCAGATCAAAGGAGATTTGAGGATGAAAGTGAGAATAGTATATTTATATCTTTTTACTTGGGTAATTTCAATTTGTGGTTGGAACATTGCAATTTTGGGAATTAGTCAATTACATGTACTATCGTTATCGTTAAATGCAATGCATCACAATCTGAAGTTTGCGATATTGTTTAGGATGATTCCATACCGTCGTAATATATCAAAATAGTAACTATGAAGTAGACCATGAGTGAAAGCAAAGAAAGCAATACTTTAAATTGTTGGTCATGGTCTGTGTTTGGCCTGTTATAAATTAAATGTGTTAACTATAAATGTTCATATGATATACAGTTTACTGCTTTAAGTGTTTTACCTAAGTCTTCTGTAGATATAAGCGAAAGAGTAATTGTGGTATAGTAATGTGAAATGTGGTATCTGTTTAGCAGGGTTGTTTGTAATTTATATGTATATGATGATATGACTACAGACAGAGATATGCCGTAGGGCCTGAGTTTATTGGGAGGAGAAAGTTCTCGTGAAGAAAGAATTATATCTAACTTATTTACTTGTTTGCTTAGATGCAAGACATTGTTAAGAATGAGGGGGTCCACAAATCATATTGCAGACTTATTATTAATAAGAATTCTCCTTAATATTAGTAGAGTGCTACTGATCAGAACATAAATAATTAAAGACTATCCCTGCGTATTACTGTCAAAAATGTAAAACTAACATTGCGTAGGTAATACGTGTTGATATTTGATAAGCGTTCCATGATTTTGCCTTGGTGTATAGAAACTTTAGCGTTTCCTAAAATTGTGTAAGTAGTCGGTATGTAATGATAATGACACGTATGTTTTCAATGTCCAGTTGGCCTAGTATGTAATTTATTTGTTTGCTAATATCTGCAGAATGGAAAAGATAAATGACATATTATATTTAAGTAAATAACTTGTTGTTTTATTCAAGTAATTTATACATTTCAAGATAATCATTTTCTAAAGGATGCATCTTTCCACAAATCACCAGGGAATGTAACGGAGGGCCCAGATCAATTCCTTCCATTTCTGCGAGAGAGCAAGACACTATTTTCTGAGTTTTGGAACCGATTCTAGCTACACCCACGCAAATATCTGTTCCACTAAGTAATCCTGGAATGAAAAGGATTATTATTTATTTCAAAAATTTAATTATTTATTGAAATTAGGATTCAAATTAGAAAGATTCATGTTTTAATAGCGGACAGCTTTGTCTCACCAACTAACACAATCATCATTATATAGATAATAATGTTTCAATAATTTTCTAAATGTTAGTTACACTAAAGCATTAATTACCAGTCCATTCTGAATCCTGGGACAAACTACGTATAACGTCCATCAGTTGATTTGAAGCTTGCGATACGGACATAAATCTTGGAGGGTCATATTTTATTTTTCCCTTTACCATACTCTCTAGGTTTGGTTCCTTCACCTTAATATCTTCAAATTATAACATATTGATTAGTTATTCATTCATTAATAGCAACTTAATGATATAATTGGCAATCGTTACCTAATAAACATAATGTGTGCAACCCGCGACGTTTATTGCTGCATATCTTTTCGAAGAAACTATCAGGCTTCCAACTTTCTGTCCAAAAGGGAATCGAAACTGTCTCTCCAAAGCTGTACAACTGAAATTGAGTAATTAATTCTTATTGCTATTGCTTATACTTATTAATTCACTATACCCCCAGTACTGTTATTGAATTTCGAAATGTTTAGGCACCAATATTTGGTTTAATTTCGAAAGATGCTAACCCAGAATGGAGTTTACTATTTGTGCTAGCAACAATCCAAAATCATCTCATGCATAAACTATTTGAGCTTTATATTATAACTATAGCTAGCAATTTAGTAGTATTTAGTTTTATAACTCTATCGAGGGTTAAAGCTAAAGCTACTAGCTAGAAAAAGGGTGTAGCAAGTTTGATCCCATCGGCATGAAGTAAACAAGTTAAGAATTTAATCTTCCAACTGAAACGTGTAGTCTTTTTTTGAGAATATTCCAATTCAATCAAACTACAAATAAAAACAGAATAAGAGTCTGGAAGTATATAAGCAGTTGAAGATTAGATTGCTTTTTCCATACTTTAATAAGAACTATAATTTTGTCATTGTCACTCCACTTTCATTTGGGTGATTTGAAAAATGGACTTTGTTTGTACAGATTTATATGGAGTTATCATACGAAATGAGAAAGTTCATTGACAATATTCTCAATTTGGGTAAGTTTACTGTACATAGTTTCATATAGCATATAATAGCACTTCCATCGACAAACATTCCGTCAATACATTGAATACATATACATTCTATCGGCATTCTCCAGAACCGCCCTTCCGTTAAATAGAAAGTCTCGTACTTTCTCTTACGCTAAGTAGTCTATTATAACTTGTTATAATGTAGCTAATTCTTTCTTTTGTACAAATTATATCGGTACTAGTTTTATTCTAGAAATTGAGGGAATTATCTCTTTAACTTTCCTTTTAACTTTCTCGTTATGAACGTGACTGTCACTGAAAAATTCTAAAATAAATTGTCATTTTAAAACTTGCGAAAATTAATTGAATACAAAAGTAAAAAAATAGCAACCTGGAGACCGCAAACACCAATAGCGTTCATGATGGAAGCATTATGGACAACTTCAACATTGATTCCCATTTCTTTGGCTCTCAAGACGATGTCAGTATGTGTCGTAGCACCGAATGGGTCCCCAACAACCAAAAATGCAACATCTTCAGTTTTTGCTTTGTTCAGAATATCATCTGCCCCTTGTTCAACAAGCTCTCTATCGGCCACAATTATGTCCTTCTGAAAAAAGCTACCCTATACAGAAACAAAGTACATTCCAAAATTAGGTCGATGTAATTATGTAGTTTCGTCCGGAAGTTATACAAATAATAATGATAAAAATTAAAAGTACGTAATAATTACCAATTCATCTTTGTTATCGCACAAAATTGATGTGTAAGCCTCGAGATACACATATTTACATCTCTTAACTATTTCCAAACCCTTAACAGTGATATCTGATGGATCTCCAAGCCCAAGTCCTATTAGAAACAGCATTCTTCCTCGACTGACTTCCGTTAGAGGTAGAATTAGTTGGGTTAATTACAATTAAATTAAATACCGTGATATACTGTGTGCAAGTAAAAAGGAAACTTTCAGCACATGCAACCCAAAATTTCAATATCCTCTCCCGCTGCCGCTGCCATACAAATAGAGCTCATACTTGACTTAGATGGCTTGATAGTTGAAGTCGTGCCGACTACCGACTGGCTGCAGCGCAGATCTTTGGATTTACAGTCGATGCAAGGGTGAAAGTGAAACGTAGCAACATTGCTTTCACCTTTTACATGCGAACATAGCCTTTAGCTTTCCCTTTGTTTTCACCTATTGCCCTATTGCATTGTGCACACTACGGCTGCCCCAAGCCAAGGTTTGCTTTTTGTTACAAAATCGTTGTTCTAATATACCATACATATACTATCTCCATACTTTACCAAATTTCTTTCTGAAAGAAAGTAAATAAAAATTAGATGCAATTATCTTTACAAGCTGTCCCCATAGACTTATTAGCAAATTTGATTTAATGTAGATTGCAGTGTAAATTGGTAGTTGAACAGGAATGCTATTCTCTATTGCCTATCATTCAAGGACATTTTTATCAAGGATATTTAGATAGTATATTATATCTCTATCATATCTCCAAAAATCTGAGGCACAAAGGACTTTTTTCAAAAAGGCTAAATCATAAAGAGCTTTGTGCGAATATGCAACATTTCTGAGTAAATAAAGCTGCAAATTCTAAAAATGCCATGTTTTTGACGATATGATTCTATGTATTCCCCTTGATCAATTTCTGGGTACTCATGCAAAATAGATCCCGAATATTATACAAGATCAGCGCTTCAAAAAAGAAGAGGAATTCAATACTGCTCTCATTTCCAAGAACAAATGGAACTAACTAGCAATAAGTTTTCTCGTTTTAGTGTAGTTTGAAATGTGTTATTGTATTACAAGGGAGAATTTCTGTGAAATGTACAAGTTTTAGTTCAGCGAAAACGGAGGGTATTAACTTTCACTCATTAGCTACGTTTCAGCGAATGCGAATCTAATACATATTTAGCTCTGTAAAAATTATTGTCAACCGATACTAGTAGTTCTGAATAATCTTTGCTAAATAATTACTCATGCACAAGTTTGAGTTTCAATTCAATTAGCATACTAGATGCACCAAATAAATAACAGTCGACAACTTACATACTTTCAGCAAAGATTAAAACAAAATTTTATTATACGTTGGAAATGTATACTGCAGTTACTACACTATGAATAATACTAATTCATTATTATCATACATACTAATTATAATCCAAATTAAGACTCACTCATCGTAATTTCACAGCACTTATTGTTGTGCACAGCTCTATGATTTGATTTGGAAGGTGTATGTGTGTATACTGACAACTGTGACAACTATACAAATACAATTAGCAACAGGCACTAATTAAAAAGATTCTTACAATATGTAGTTCATTATTACCGGCGGTTTCGATTGTTATTTTACTCGATAATTACATTACGAATTTAGCGTCCATACTGAGAAATTGTATATTTTTAATCATCTCTAACCAGCAGTGATGATGATGTAATAATATATAGGTTATAGTTATATGTTTGTAAAACCAGTAATTGTATTTCTTGATATTTCATACATTATTATCTATATACAAATTGTAAAAAGAGAGTTAGCAACCTTAAGAATGTATAGCAATACGAGTTCGGTGATTGTTTGAGTGTCGTACTCATATACTGATTGGTTCATTAAAAATGATGGAATTCTTGTCTAAAATGCACTCTACTCTTTTACGTATTTAAGTAAACTTTTGTGAATCCATTTCTCAAATTAAACTTAGTAATCTGAATATCAGAGCGGGACTAACAATAACGTATTTAACCATTGCATTTAGATCGAAGAGGAAGAAAATTAAATTTTAGAGTTGAGTACAAATAATTAAGTTACTTTAGTTGCCCAATGATCCCATTACACAATGAAGAAGTTGATTGACAAGAAGTTGGTTAGATATTACTTATTTCACAAGTAAACGTATTCAAACTTCAAACGCTCAAGATTAAACTATGGATCCGCAAAGAGGTATTAGGTCATTTTGTACTAAACGGAAAATTCTGGAACATTAACGGGCATCTATAGTAGGTAATATACAAAAATTTACTTCAAGGGATTATACAAAGGGCAACAAATTCTTTGAGAAATGTGGACGAGTTTTGTAAATGACTAGAACTCCTCCGACTTTAGAGTTGCCCTTTCGTGTTTTGTGAGTTGTGTGCATATAATTCCTACGCTTTTTCGATTGAGTATCAGAAAATGTCTGAAACTGAAATTAGAACTTGAAGTCTCCGTAAAAATGAGAGGATATGGCTGAATTTTACCGAACTCCCCCGATTTGCCTTTTTTGCTGATTGTGAGATATATTTGTATTATTGGAGACGGAATCCCCTAACCCTTTTTGTCTGTGACTGGAAGCGGGGCTGCCTAAAAGATTTCCTAAAGTACGAACACTTCTACTACCAAAGCTACTACTGCCAGCCGAAGAGGATGAGTGATCTCCAGTGGAGGCGGATGTGGAGGACGTCGATGATTGGAATAGACTTCTACACGGAGACCACAATGGAATCGACAATGTGGAAAATCCTAATTTGGGGCTGCTTGGGACGGACTGCGATGATCGTACTGGGCCCAAAACGCTGAATCGCCGAGTACCCTTCGGGGTTGATGTTGTTCCAATCACACTATTGACAACACTGCAGGGTTGGGACGTAGAATGCTGTGCAAATCCTGATCTCCTAGTTTTCGTAGTAGATGAGGAACTGCCACTCTGATCTTGCTGCAAAGTTGGCTGAGAACTGGAACAGGAAGATACGGGCATATCGGTCGACTCAACACTAAGCGATAATTGTTCCAATGAATTGAATAATTTCGGACTTGGTGGTGATCCCGATTCCGACTGACTGCTAGACTTCTTTCTTCTCCGAAATCCTCGTCTTTTCACTTGCGGTTCTATTTTTATAAGCATGAAACAAAAAATTCAGAAATTTTGGGGAAAAGTAATACTAAATTAGTAGTGCCAGATTAATTTTAAAGGAAAGATGCGTACTCACCTGAAGTTGGTAAGAAAAGAAGCTGTCCCATTTTGCATTCGTGGAACATATAATCTTTACAGTGCTTATGAGCATTTACTCCACAATTACGGCATTTGAATCCTTGTTTAATCAACCCCCACAACTATGGCATACAAAAACCGAAAATCATCACCAGAAATCCACAAAGAAAAATTACACTCATACTTTCTTTGTTATTTCTACATAAAGATCAATTTATTATCTTTAGCTTGAATTTCTTTCATTTGCCGATATGGTACTATATACAAAATAATCAATTTTAAGTACCTATATGTTCAAGCTAAAGAAATAAAACTGAGACGGAAAAATTGATCACGTTCTTCAAAGCAATCATGAAAAGTACAAAGTAAAAGTTACTTACCAAACCGGAGCAGTGAATACAAAAAGTAGGTTTAAAGTAAGTTGTTTCATGAAAGTTGTGTTTCGTGCCAGCCTTTTTACGATTCCGCAAGTATCTTTCCATTTCCAATTTGCTTATCATTCCGTCTCTGAATAAAACCACCACAGAACAGTGTATTATAATAAGCTGAAAGTACTCTTTGCACACATTCACTGAAAAAGGTACTGTATCATTTGATTTTTCTAAATGATAGTTAATGAACTAAGAGTGACTAATTAGGTAACGGTAGAAGAATGGTACATCCAGAATTCAAACATTATAAAATATAGTTGTTCATGCAATTAGTGTTTCTCCTTAAATGTTTGTGTTACAGGATAAATTGGCTAGTCATACATAACCTTTAGTAGATGTATGTAGTATATTTACATTAAAGATCATTACAATGCAAGTTATGACTACTCTATGGCTAACCTATAATTAAAAAATAATAATCCTTAGGGTTTGTTTGTTTTACCCCATGAGTGAATTTAAGGAGTAATTATGTAAAGTAGGCATGCCATGGCATAAGTACATCAAAATTGATCACGTCTCAGAGCTAGGTACTCTTTAAAATTGTTTTGCTTATGCATAGGTAGTTTACACTTGGCACTTTGCTGCTAGAATGCAAAGGAATGCCACGAATGTACTCATTGCACTACAATATCTTCTGTAAATATTCATTAAAGTACCAACATGCAGTTACAGTAAGTACTACATTCCACTTCCCAACTATGTAGAATATTTGGTGAATTTAAAATGGTTGGTTCTCTCATACTCTCATCTGTAATTCAACGGTGAAAAATCCTGTGCTTAGCAGAATTGAAAATCTTAACCAAAACCACCAAAACGAAAACTCAAGACTTATCTGATCTGAACTAGCATTTACATTTTGCACTATTTAGTGTATATAGTAGACGAATAAGATTTAGATATAAAACTGCATATAAGGCTTTGTTCTCAATAGTGTAGTATAAATCACAGCTATTCAAACGCGAACACTCATAATATGCAGAACGTACCGATTCTCATCCAGTACAAAAAAAGCATCAATAGCAGGAAAATTAGTAAGAATCGCCTGAAACTCGTCTTTGCTGATAAAACCGTCGTGATTGCTGTCGTAGTTACGAAAAACAACATCCACCATGGTCTGCACCTGTTTTTCATAGCTTCCGTTTGCGTCTGTAGCAAGGGTACGAGTTGGAGAAGCCTACAACATAATCATCTTCTTACTTTATAGTTTCAAATGCAATATGTGAAAGCAATGTGCATGTCCACGTATACTTATTTTACTTTAGCTAGTACAGAAGAGAATTCACGACAGATACTATGCGCAAGAGACCGAACGCACTAATTGTTAATTGACGTGCATTAATTTTGAAATGTAATTTAAATGAAGTTGGCAAGCACATACATATTATAAGTGTAGATACTACTTCACGAAACCAATCTAGTGTTATATAAGAACTATGTCACATCCAAAGCACAATTCTCTACGAACTTTTATTCTTATATAGCTGAACAAAATTACACCGCTATTTGCGCCTACATAAAGCATAGTGAACACTTTGTGGGTAAATCAATAGTTATTCGCAGATAAAAGAAGGTAATAATGGGACTACAAAAGTGTCTTTAGAAGCCATAATACAATCACTACGACCCGAGGTAGCAATATTTGTCATTTATACAGGCAGCCAACAGAAATTACTAAACCCATAGATGAAACAGAAAAGATATTTCTTTACTCACCACTGAAGAAGTTTTAGGTTCTCTAGAAAGTGAAAGCTCGTAAATCTCATCTTCGGAGTAAGCCAAATCCAGGGAAACCTTAAGCATAACATCAACATCAATAAAATATTGTCCTTTCATGAATGTATCTCTGTTTGCATGTAACTGCTTTTGGAATTGGACCTTGTGGTCGGTCATGTGCTATTGGTAGAACCTACTTTTGCTAAGAATTTCTGCTACACTATCATTACTTTTGCAGCATTGCATTACTTTAAGCTATTCCGTAGCCAACTATTTATGGCCATGTCATGACTGTGGATAGTTCTACATTCCTATTTACAACTTATATAACATATCAAGTTATATATTTCCTTCCTTCCAAACAGCAAATAATAAATGACGATTTTTCTTTAGATCCGGTAGATTCATTACAATTTTGCTATCTACTGTCGGAAAGTAATTAAGAAAGTTACTAAACGCTTACATAAATTATAAGTAGTTCTATTTGCTTCAAGGTTAAAATGATTACCTGCTGAATCCTGTCAATTTGCAAATAGGGATAACTGAACTTTTTAAGAAATTAAAATTGGAACAAATAACATCTTTAATTACAACTTCTAAGAAAGAAAAGTTTAACTTTTGTACACGGAAAGCTAGCTGAAAGTATGAGCTTTCTCTCAAAACATTCAGATAGTCTTTAAATACTAATACGTCCTTATTATATTCACTTTCACTATACTCTATGGTATATAAAGAGACATGTTCAAAGGGAGGAAACCGAAACTTATTTGAAGCTGTCTTAAAACGTACCCTAAGAGTATTGAGTAGATCATTGTTCGCTTGAGCAGGGGGTAGTGATTGCTGTAAATCCTGAAGTATAGTGAAAATCTGTGAA
Organism: Tomocerus maximus; assembly: GCA_019776445.1. NCBI lineage: Eukaryota > Metazoa > Arthropoda > Collembola > Entomobryomorpha > Tomoceridae > Tomocerus > Tomocerus maximus. The sequence continues at coordinate 1,844 of JABASH010002861.1, read as the reverse complement.
AGTTGGGTCATTTTACGAAACTGAAAATAAAAACAAACAATTATTACTACACTGTTTTACATTGGGGAGAAGTGAAGTTAGGAAAATCTACTACAAGCCATTGTTAGTAAATTAGATTCCGATACTCAATAAAAACCTATAGAAGTCAGCATTTATCTGTTTTCGTTATGTTATTAGATTATATCTAATTTGGTTTTGTTTGATATGCAACTTACATTAGTTAGTCCATTCTCTGCTTGGTCAGGAAGCGCAGTGTGAAGAGATATCAGATCTTTGAGGTGGACGCCCCTGTAAAAACATTTCAATAGATGCATCCAAAATTAGAGAAATCATTCGATTTGAAGGTTTCATTCCTAATTCACTTAGTAGGAGGACTTTCTTTATGTTGTATAGGTAGCATGATTTCATTTTTAGCATCGGTCACTTTTAAGTCTTCCATATACCTAAGCGATTTTAAATCTGATTATTGTCATTTAATCTTAAACAATTTTGAACTTTAGAGCGTAGGTTTAAACTAAATTGAAAAACGAAGTGTAAATTAAGAAAGTAAATGATTAATTATTGTGTTCATATAATGAACCATTTCTGTAATTTGCAAACACGTGTATTAGAATAATGTTTACAGAATGAGTTTTAAAGAATCAGAAAGAACTGGCACGGATATAAAAACGAAAAAGTGGCATAATGAAGACAAAATTCTGGTAAAAGAAGCAAGTAACCTATATTATGTGTCAGTAAAATTAAAATATGCTGTTTTTCATTAGACGAGGATTTAGTGAAACCCCATAGAAAAGTTTATTTCGTTGAAGTAAGTAAGTAAGATTGATATTTTGGGGAATTTCTGTAGATAGTGTAGTTCTGTAGATACTGCGGTTCATTACTTTATTTCTTGCAATCTAATTAAGTAAGTATTTAAGTTAGAAAAGTCTATGACGCAAGAAGAGAAACCCCTCGCGTGCTCTGCTCTTTCATTGTCATACATTTACATTCGTACATTCGAGTTCTCGACTCATCTGGTTTGGTAATAGTAAGCAAAGCACAAGGAACGATAAACATAAAACAGAACTGCTGCAGAAGAGAAAAGAGCAAAGTGAAATGACAAACAATACATAAAATGGAAATGAACTAGGTGGCTGGACGGAAGAAACGGGATAGTAGTCAGGCTGGATGTGATGACTTACAAGATTGGGATTTTAAATCCTTTACTCTCTTGAAGGGCTTTCCGATAAAGACTGAAGTTGGAGGCGGAAGACACGAGTTTTGTCAGCTCACTGAGAGACTTCCTTTCCTCTGCTGGAACACAATCCATTGTTTTGGTGAGACGGGCTAAGGCACTGTGACTCAAGCTCCCTACGACTGCCATCAACGAGTTGAAGTTTTGCAGTCCTCGCAGATTCTATTCAAATGAAACAAATATACTCTTTTCAACTTCTCCTACGCACAAAAGAAACAATACTCAAGGAAAAGACATCTTATTTATTAAGACTTCCTCCTGGATACATTTATTCCCATTGGGAAACGTATTTCACATTTTAATCTCCATCCATGTTCAAAATGAGTATGGTACATTTGCACAATCACATGCAGTCTCAGCCTACCTATACTGCATGCACGTAATAAAGTTACCTATGTAAATATGTAAGTGAAATGACAAAAGCTATTGTATATGTCCCTGATTATTAACTATAATTTGTATAGCAATATTCTGCCCCTTTATACTACTAATAGTACTTCCTCTACAGCAATATCAATATTTCTTACATAGAGAGTTAAACCTTATACTCATAGAATACTGGTCTTCAAAATTGATTCTACCCTAATACCTCCCGGGTAGAAAACCTCCC
>JABASH010002860.1:0-18481 GCA_019776445.1 Tomocerus maximus | reverse complement strand
CAATAACCATATAGAAAGAAGTAATGACTGTCATGAAGGTTAGGATTACATACATAAACAAAATTTATGGGTATTTACTTGTAGTAGCGAAATTTTATTGTGTCTCAATTTACGTAATATCAACTTAACCTCCTAACAAGAATACCTTAAACTCAAGAGAGAGAAAATGTTAGTAATAAAAATAATAAATCAACATCCACAGATTCATATTTGATTGTTCTCACTTCTCATTTCATTAACACAGTTTACTATTATACTCTTTGGAATATAATGACTGCAAAAACAACCAAGAGTGTATAGAGATTACACAACATGATTGTAAAAAGCATCTACTCAGTGGATGTAGCCTAAGAATCTTATTGCTGCTAGCTATTTTAATGGGAAGGGCATCTGTCTTCCGCCGGGTATAAAATTTAATGAAATTGCTTGTACCGTCTCATTTATTAGGTTGGCTGATACAAATTGTATTAAACATCGGTAAAAACTGTACATTGCCATATCTTAAACATTCTGTTGTGAAATTTTAGTCAATGTTTCTCATTTGAGTCATTAAAAGTACAAAAAATAAGACTGCAAGCTACGCACAAACAAACAAAAAGTGAATTCGTGTCCCATCATAAGTTGTAGTCTTGAGAAAAGGACCAAAAAATGAACTTGGGTATCATTGGGTTTGGAGTTCTACTACAAATCTGTGATTAGGTCAGCAAATCTTTGTGATAGAATAGTATAACTACTTACAAGCACATCATAATAATGTATTGTAGCCTTTCAGGGCAAATTCATGGAAAGTGTTAAAAAACTACAATTATAATTAAAGCCAACTGGTAAGCTTACCAAAATCATGTCTAACAAAGAACTTAAGTTGCAGTAAGACTTTTGCAAAATTATTGAGCGTGAAATCATCCAATATGTGAAAAATTAGTATCTAGTATATTTAGTTAAAATAAACATAAAGAAGCAAACGAATGGTTCACTAATTTTTATTTAATAAAAATGTTTCTACAAAACACCAATTATCCTTTCAATTATATATGCAAACAAATTCGATTTATATACAGGGTGATATGCCACAAAGTGTTCATAGGACAAAGGAAAACCCTATGGAAACTCTAATCTCTCATACGGCCCTATAAACAATTTGTAACGCATCACCCTGTATTTGTTTCGATTCAATGTTACGCCTTCTTCATTAAAAATTTTCCTAGATTTTCCAGCATTTCTAAATTAAATTCCTTTAGCTGAGGCTAATCTTTAACTTTTGTACCTTTTTGATATTCTGGCGATTTGTTTTTATCTCTTATTTAAATTAAATGTCTAATCACTTATTTGTTGACCCCTATTTCTTAAATCCTGACACACCCAATCCTAGTCAGTGAGTTTGCCGACTTCCCTAATTACAGAAATGCAGACCGCCTTATAGTAGATGCCTATTAAGTTATTTAGTATGAAGTAGGAGTCTCCACTATTTGTAAAACATCATGAGTATTGTATTTTAAGGTTAAGTTTCAATGTCGGTTGTTCCATAATCAAATGCTAAATGGATCTAGAAAAAATGTTAATTCCAATACATTTTTCACCTTTTCATTGCAAAAAAATGTTTTTATGTTAGTATTGTAATGTAAGTCTGATTTTGTATCTTTACCTAATTAGTCAACTGAATACATTTCATCATTCCGGTAGCATAAGGAAAAATAAATAAATTCTACAGTTTACATGCAACATGCAAACTTTTCAGGCTCGATTTATCTTATTTTACACAGGGCTGATATAGACAAGATATGTTTTCTAAGAAACATTTCATACGCAAATCAAGATGCTTTACTAATATCACACCGATATGCGATACTATATGGAATAGTGACATAGTGACACATACCCAGAGACACTACATTTAGCATTTATTTAACTCTAGGATAGTATATATGTAAGTTTGTGATGCTGAAGAAGCGCTAAACTTTGCCTCAACATTTTGCAACTGTATGTATGTGGTTCAAACGAATGTGAAGTATTTATTTATTCATGGTAATTACAATTGATCCAAGAAAAGGATCCCAGATGAACCAAAGATTGACAGGGGGCAGTTGCACAGGTATTTTAACACCAAACATTTCAACAATTACTTTATTGTTTCAAATATGTTCAAATACAAATAGCATAACATTATAATGGTCGTTGACATTTGATTTCTATTGATTCCAGACTGTCAGAACGACAATTAAAATTAGATGTCCTGTTACCGTTTAGTGTTCTTCCGAATCCAAAAAGAATTCCTATGAAAATGGAAGAACAAGAATTAATAATTTAAACATAAAATTATGGGATCAATTAAGACAGAATATTTTTTGAAAACAGGCAGCCTTTTTTGTCAAGATATGACACAGAGAATCAAGAATGAGAATATCCCATCAAAAGTTACCAACTAAGACATATGGATTTATAATACTGTTTAATTGAGAAACCACGAAGTACATACAAACTAGAAGATTATGATAGTCCAGTGTTTACAAAGAATATTTATCTAGTTCATAATTAAGTATTTTAATTCAGTCAAGTCGCAGTCATACGAAGCTATTACCTTGTTTCTAGTCAAATTTCAATAGTTACCTCCGTTGAGAAAAATATAAAATATATAATCAGGGTCTTCTTCCTCTTTCTGTTTTCTAACGCATATTAAATCTAGACTAGATATGTAATTATTTATAACAATCGATACGCAATTCGCACATAATATTATATAGTATAGCTACTAAAAACAATCAGTGATTAGGCCATCGTATATTCAGGGATTAGTTAAACAATTTATTGTCATCAAAGAGTGTAGTGAACAGACAATGGATCCATGAAGACAATTTGTTTTCGTTCTAAAGTAATTTTTATGGCAATGAATCACCTTGGTTCTCCTTGACAGCTACTATCACCAGTTTCATAGAAACCTAACCACATTATATGACGAATTGTAGCTGCTACTATTACTAATGTCACTACACAATCCTGTTCACCGAAAATGAGTGTTTCTAGTCTATGATCAAAAAATCCTAATTCTATGCAAATAAACAAGTAATTCTTTGGCACTTCCTCCAAAGGTAAATTTTGTAAGCAAAATTAATAGTATTTAGTCTTAAGATTCCAATTTATTGCCAAATCCTAGCTATCATCATCACTAGGATAACTAATCATAAATAAAAAATAAATAATCACAGTGTTGTCTGAAATCAAAGGAGACACTAACCACTAGAAAATACAAATAAGTATTCTGAAAAATGTGGATGGTATAATTTTATCCACATAAGGTAACGTTAATAGTTTGTAGTAATTTTTATATAACAATGTGCGTCATCGTAATAAGTATATTTAAATATTGCTAAGCCAATATTCAATGTGATGGTGATAGCTATTTCGGGGAAAGTAGTGTAAATTATATAGTATTACTGTATTCAATGATTTTGGATATTGTAGGGTAGTCCACAATTCTATTTAAGAAGAATGTGCATTCTATTTTAAGTTGTCTTATCCCTTGGATTAAAATTATAACCCGTCAGTACATTGACTATGACGAGCTTAGTGGCTGACTATGAATCATTTTTTATCCAAGCAAGTTAAATACAGTCAATTTCCTTTTCCTTATTACAATTATCTATCTATAGCGTTTGTATTATCAAGTATTTGCATTTAAAAATACTGGAGACAAAGTGCAATGTGGGAGCTTTCACGCCAATAGACGTATTAAAACAGACGGCCCCTTTATAGGTTTATCAAAATTCGTATGTTGTACATTCAATTGGTGGTTAGTGGGTTAGAAGTTGGGAAGTGGTAGTAAGAAGTAAACATAATCAACAATCGATGAGTAAATTGTCAGTCAACGATGAGTAAGTAAGTGCAGAACCTATAATGTCGCTATATCTATATCCCGTGAGCTAAACGTGTCATACTACATGCATTGCATGAAATAGCTTATACTCATGCCATGCCAAAACATTCTTTCTAGCTGTAAGTGTTATGGTGTTCATGTAATTTTATGATCCATCTATTTATGCCACTATTTTGGGTTTATCACTTATACTGATGTATTCTATCAGCATATCGTCACAGATTCAAACCAATAGCCGTCAAAAAACGGAGAAGAAGCAATTGAGTTTATAATCTTCAAGCAATCATTTCCATTTTAATGGTTATTGAAATTAAAACGATGGCTGATTTGTGTTCACAGGCTGATTATATTCCTGCCGATTCATTTCGAGTGTCTTCTGTATCTGGATACTCTGTCCATCACAATCAACACCATATATATGGACATGGTCAGGGACCTTTGGTCAGTTGTCAAGGTTCTTTTCGTCTAGTCAATCATCATAGGCAACCTAATCATTCTGGGTAAAAAAATACTTTTAATGTTACTAAATAATTTCATTTTTAGTATAGTAGATTACATATGCTGGAATACTTCTAAAATGTCATTTGAATTATTGAGGTGGATGTAAATTATAAAAAAATCCTCTGTAATATTGTTGGAATCTTGTATTTGTGTACATAACACATACAAGTTGTATTACATGAAATGCTAATAATATTGTCACTTTTGCAAATAGAGTGGTAAAAGGCTGGCAACTTCGTAGTAGATCGCCGGTTGGGTTTCCAAGCTACAACTCATTCGACCTGGAGAACCAACTGCCTGTTTATGTGAAAATGGAAGCAGAAGTGAATGACATGGATCCGGAGGAGGCTCTAGCCTCTGAAATTAGTATCTCAAAAGAAAATTCTTTTGACCATAGTAGTCGCTCAAATAGCCCTATGGAAAATGTAATACAAAATGAAAATGACAGTCAAGAAAGGTAACAACACAATTATTTGGACTCAAATGTTGTGAAACGTCATTAGTCATTATAATCCGCTTTTTTCTTTCAGCACTCATTCGAAACATGGTAAAGTAGATCCCAAAATATGCGGAGTCTGTGGTGATAAAGCCCTCGGTAATAATTTCAATGCAATAACATGTGAGTCATGCAAAGCGTTTTTTCGTCGCAATGCCTTAAAGACAAAAGTAAGTTTCTGTTTACTCATTTCTGTTGGTTCTTTTGTAAAGAGAAAACGTTTTAACGGATTTTATTGCTTTGAATAGGAATTTGTGTGTCCGTTCAGTGATAGTTGCAAAGTGGATCCCGTGACTCGTAGATTCTGTCAAAAATGCAGATTAAAAAAATGCTTTGAGATTGGAATGAAGAAGGAGTGGATAATGACGGACGAAGAGAAAAAAGTGAAGAAACAAAAAATAGAGCAAAATCGTTTGAAAAGAGCGAGTTCTGACGTGCCTTTGCAAAATGAAAGTCCTGCTACGAAAGTGGCTGTCTGTATGATCGATCAAAAGATTTCCCATTCTGGGCGACCACTCGGGTCGACTATTCCTAACTCACCCCCAGACCCCACAGTTCCTCACAAAATCGCGAAGCAACCAATGATGCCTCATACTACGATGAACGGCATGAACACCAACCCATCGGTGGGTGTGGAAGAAGCCTCCATCCCCATGTGCATCGTTCAAAACCTCAATCATCCAAATATTCCAGTCAATACTAGCGATAATTCCTCTGCTCCTCTCAGGATGAAAACTTTATCTCCGTCGCTCAGTGTGAATTCGAATAGTAGTCATATCACAACTATCAGCAATGCTACTTTGCAACCGCCTAGTGTCAATGCAAACCTGTCCATTCAAGGCCTTAGTGGCGATAGCTCCTCAATGAGTCCTGTCACTGCATCCCAAGTGGACCATCATCACCACGCCCAGACTAATTTTCAGATTCATGAAAACAACGGACTAGCAGTGGAAAGTCACAATCATAGCCAGCAAATATACAATCAGAGGAATGTCTTGCAACATTCCCCTCAAAGCTGCAAGTTGTCTCCGTCATCCCCAACAAGTGGAACTGCCATGTCCTCGCCTGATTCATTAGACAACCAAATCCAAATCCCTGTATCTTCCCTCTCTGGACACATTCATCAGCATCAGCACCAAAATATGCAAACAAACAATTACCATTATTTAACTTCCATGCCCCCCTCAGTCCCCATTCAACATTCTGACCACGAACAGCAATCAATGGTTTGGGCAAATGTTCCAAACAACCCCACATCCTCAGTGACTAATTCTCAAAATCCGAACAAGGTCTACTACCAACAGACTTCCGTCATGGAACCAGTTAAACCATGTGCGTACATTTCCTTTCTTGACATTCCTCTTGAATGTGCACTAATTTAATCCATATTCAATCTTTTCCCTCACAGATGCCTTGCAGACTGCAATGACATCAGGGAAGTCGTCTGACAATGTCATATCAACTTCAGGGCAATTCCAAAATCAACTAGGCCGTGGCTCAGCTGACTCATACTGCCCAACTACTCAATTGCCATTGCTGTCCTCTCTAATTAGACCTGGAACTGCTGAGTCTCCTCCTGACGACCAGCAAATTGGTAAAAAAATTAGTATTAATTTTCTTGTTTACATGATAACATTTTCTTACCAATACCAGATAGTCAATACAGAATAGTCAAAAATCAATGCTTTTAAATTATGCACTCTAATTTTTACTTTTAATTTTCAATGGAAGTTGATAAGATTGTTTAATTGAAATTTAAATCAATGTAAATCTTGTTTTATTTTTCTGCTGTCTTGTTGCACTTAATTTTCGTGTGTTTGGTGGGTCCTCAGAAATGGTTTTTGAAATGAATTTCCCATTGCTCTTATAACCATGCTTTTTGCATCCTCCTGAACGAAATTAAATTATCAGATCATCATTTTGAACATTCTAATCAAGCATACTTGTTTAAACCAAAATGAAAGAAAATTCCAATCAAATATTTCCACTGAATAAAAATTGTTTTAAGGGATGCCTAAATAGAGGCAAATCTCAAGACCGTAGTTAATTGCACCATTTTCTAAAGAACTTAAATAAATATTCGTATTTATAATAATTAGATGATTTTATGGTGATATTAAGTGATTAGGATTGTTGTGTTTTAGAAGCGCAATTAAGCCACAACGATATGGAAATGGGTCCTTCGTCTCTGTCCCCCAATAATCAAGATTCAGGCAGCCTGTCTCCTAGGTCTATTCATTCCAATAATTATATGCAAGCCATCCACAATGGACCACATAGTCATCATGAACAATCTGAAGACCTGATGGGTGGGATTCATTTTGGAATGGGTGAGATAGGAAGCAGAAGTGAAGACATGGGCTGCTCTGTGTTGGTTCAAAATCAAGGTTCAAGTTTTGACGGCGATCTAGTTCCTCTTCCACTCAACACTATGGACTCAATACTTAGTGTGGCTATCACGGCTGAATTCAACGGCTCAGGAGTTCTTGGACGCACTAATCTTCCAAAATCGAAAGACCTCAACAAAGCAGAACGGTCGAAATTGAGTGAACTTTTGTCTGCATGTCAGGCTTTGAATACCCCTGTGGACGCCGAAGGTCCGATAAAAGGATCTGTGAGTTCAGATATGCAATTATTTATAAATACAGGGCTAGCCATATACTATATATCCCAACGGTCTAGGCTCTCTAGTTCCTGAACGGAGGCTGCTACGGAGATAACTGACCACCATTCGAAAGAGGACAAAATTTGCAACAAAACAGGCTATAAACATATTATTTTTATTGAGTTCCGTTTGGAACGTTGAAAATCAGGGAGGAAAGGCAAAATTGGCCTATGATTGTCCATATATTTAAATGACAATTTTAGGTGATAACTTTATGATTTTAATACAAACAGTGAATATCATTGGAAAGAGAAGGAAAGTTATAACAATAGCTTTTATAAGTATTTTATTGTTCCAAGGAAAAAATATTTTAAAGACCATTATACTTAGATATTTTAGAAGATATTTTAGAAGATATTTTATATTTCTAGTGAAAACATTCATACCCAGTCTTCAATGAATTTTCCCTATCGGCACGAAACTAATTAAAACACCGATTTGCAGGATAAAATTGCAACTGAGGTAGGTATATAGTTTCTTGGGCTCCAAGGACCACCTTGCTGTTTAACTCAAAAGAAAGTTAGAAAATAAAGAATTTTCTAAAGAAGAAAAAGTCATCCTTATTATGACAAATAATTTTATCTTTCAATCAAAATCAAAGACAATATATATATGCATATATATGCTGCAATGAAGCTATTGCAATAGCTTCATTGCAGCTGATTTAATTTTAATAATCAATCGTTGTGGACTACTTGTTTTCTCAGAATGTTTTAACGCCTCTTTCGGCGATTTAACCCAAAAGATGGCCATTGAATCTCAAGAAAAGAAAAAAACGTTAAAGATTTTAGCGAGTTCCCCCTGCAATTCAGCTTGTATATCGACTGGAAACGTCAAAAATCACTGAAGGCTGAGGAATTGATGTTTATAGTTAAAAGAGAATTTTATGTTGAATCGCGAAATATAACATGGGAAATTTGGCCTTTGACTCCCTGATTTTTAATTTTCGATATGGAACTCAATAAAAAATTCCTTTAATCTGTTTTGATGCAAGTTTCCCACTTTCGATGGTGGTCACTTTATTTACGTAGTAGCCTCCCTTTAGGAGCTAGAAAGCCTTAGACCATGTATAATATTTCTTGATATGCATTTTCGTAAATTTGTCATTCATTTGATTGTTTTGTCATAGGAAACATCTGATCCATCTTTAATTAACGTGATAAACCTAACTGATGTAGCCATTCGAAGACTGATCAAAATGTCGAAGAAAATTTCAGGCTTTAAGAATATGTGCCAAGAAGATCAAATTGCATTATTAAAAGGCAGTTGCACGGAAATGATGATTCTCCGTAGCGTCGTATCTTACGATCCTGACAGAGATTCTTGGAATGTATGAATTGCATACTAATTGCCATTGCATCTCAAATTTCTAGTCTTTAATTTCGTTGTATGATTTTCCTAGATCCCTCACAGCAACGTAAGTTACAATATAAAACTAGGAGTTTTAAAAGAAGCTCGGGGGAATCTATACGAAGAACATCAAAGATTTGTTAAATCATTCAAACCTGAATGGCGCTCTGATGAAAATATAATGATAATCTTGTGTGCTATCACTTTGTTCTGCGCCGAACGGCCCAATGTCATTCATAAAGATGTTGTTCAATTGGAACAAGACTCGTATTACTATTTACTAAAGAGGTAAGTGTTCTATATTTGTATAGCTATTTACTAACCGATGCTGTCATAGATCTATTCCTCATATATCTGAGTTAGTAATCATTTAAATAAACGGCTGAATTAGACATCATTGGCCAATGGTACTAAATAAATCTAAAAAATCTCCCGCTTGTACAATGTACTAGTCATTCATGGCGTGTCACTAGCATTTTTTTACTTTTTATGATCGATGAGATGATATATTTTCTGTATGATATAAGGAAACAGTGTCAACTAATTTAATCTTTGTTTTCCATGACAATTTTGTGTATTTAATAAATAATATATTTTAATTTATACAGATATTTGGAATCGAACTTAAATGGATGTGAAGCTAGATCGACGTATTTACAGTTGATAAGGAAAATTGCGGAATTGCACATTTTGAATTCTAACCACTTGCGAGTATTTCTGGAAGTGAATCCAAGAGAAGTAGAACCATTGCTTATCGAGATTTTTGACTTAAAACAGTAATTTGTTACTGCTCGTTTAAGTAGTTCAAGTCAAGAATAAGAAAGCGGGACTTGTAAAGTTCCTACGAATATTTGCAAGCATTTATACTGTACGAATGCCTGTGAAGTGAACAAACTTCTATAAAACACGCATAATATTGTTAATGAGTCCTTATAATTTCGTATTATTAATTGAAATACCTATATATAAATCTTGAAATGTTGTTTCTTATAATATGTACTATTCCTGAATTTGTATTTCTAATGCATGAGGTCGAATGAAATGACTACGAGGACAGTATGCAATAATGCAATAATCAAATGTCTCCAACTTCTGTAGCCCAAATGAATGAAATGTAAGAATGTGGAAATATATAATCGTTCGTAATGGTTCCTATAATATTGCATAATTTCAATGACTTTTATTTCGTTTGGTCTCTTCCTTGGATGTACTCTTTGCATTAACATCTAACTTAGATACTCTACAGCGTTATAAATACTTTTATCAGGTACAGAGATCCGATTTTACATGACAGAACTCATAAATAGCCAAATTAAGTCCTAAGATAGCTAGGTTTTGTGAATTTTTTGAATATGCTACACTTCAAGTCAAAGTCATAGAAATACGTTTTTAGCTAATGATACATAGAAAAATACGTAGCTTTGTCTCCCTTGTACATTCGGTTTATAGTTCCTTTATTATCATTCTAAGTTGGTCATTAAATTAGGAAAACAGGCGTATGTACATTTAAAACTTGAAAAGCATTAGAAATCAAACACAAATCTAGTTTTTACGGAAAAATGTTTAGGAAATATTAAACTGGACCAATTGCTTAAAAGAGTCAAGCTTCCTACTTACTACATGGAGTAGAACATTTAGATACCAACATGTACATGTAATCTAAAACTTCATGTTCTGTTTTGAATGGAAATAATTTTTAATAAAATCAGAAACTCGCTTTGGGTGAACAGTATAAAGAGAAAATCTTTTGTTCTTTTTTATTGTTTTACCAAAAAGAGAACAGGATCGTAAACCGTCGAGTAAAGTGGATAAACCAGTCTGGCTTTACACAATAGCTGCATACAATAGTATAGCCTAGTTAGTTGTAACAATATGCAGTCACGTATCCAAAATTGCATGAGTACTACCAATATAAACAGAGTTTTTACACTTTCAAGGTTGCTTCTACAACATTTGGACGGATTTCGTGACTAGTTAAGGATTCATTCCAGTTTCTTTGATAAGGTTGCATGTTGATAATCTCTTAATACTGAATCCAACAAAGTTGCATGTCCAGATGAGATACATCATTAAGACTACATAATACCATCTAAGAGAAACAAAATAATATAATGTTATACTGTCATAGAGAGATTTAAACATATAAACGACGACAGAATAGTTTGCTTCTTCCAAAGATCATATAAGGGAATGCTAAGAGGGATTTTAGTTCATTTATGCAGCAGCCTTTGCCGGTCTTAAAGAGCTGAAATTTGTGTCCTTTTAATATTAATCTTTTAAATCATGAGTACGAAGACATTGTACACTTGCACCGACAGTCCTCCTGGAAGAGCTGTGCAGATGGCCCTTGCTTATCTAAATGTACCCTGCACATTGAAGCAGGTCAACTTTGATATTGGAGAACACTTTTCGGAAGAATTTCTCAAGGTACTTACTACAATGAATCAAAATTTTTAGGGTAACAAAGAAATATATTAGATAAGCTTACTTGGATGGATTGATAGAGTTATAATTAGAACTGTAGAGTTTTTGAGCTTTTACTTTAAAATTCACGAAAATCGGTTTTTTGGAAAAATCAGATTTATTTCTGGTAGTTATTTAAGGTTTTCTGCAGTGTAACTGTATGACCTGCTTTTTATGAATTTCCAGATGTATCCTCAGGGGGAAATACCTGTCCTGGATGATGGTGGGTTAATAATCGGCGAAAGGTAAATAAGAATAAGTAATTTGTGTATAAGTTATAACTAATTGGAACCGCTACAGTATAAAGATTATTGAAAGATTAGATTAACTTTAAATTGAAACGTAAATAAATTCCAAAAATAGGGATAGGCATTGTTTATTTCTATTATTGCATTGGAAAAAGTACCTAACTGGATATCATGACTTGATAACTTGATATTCTTGAAGAAAATACTAATTATAGCACAGATTTAGAAAATTTGCTGGAATTACCATACTTGACTTCTTTGCAATGCAATCTGTGATGCAAAACAAGTGTAGATAAAAATTCTACTACAAAAGAATTGATTAGCAACATTTTGTCTTCATTCATGTTAATTTGTAAGACCAGTAATCTACAACCATTTATTACAGAAATAATATAAAAATTAAATTTGAAAGATATATGTACCTCACTGAGTATGTTTATTTTGTTAGTGTCGCCATTATCCAATATTTGGCAGAGAAATACGCGAAAGACGATACGTTTTATCCAAAAGATTTTGCGTTGCGGTCTGTAGTAAACCATCGTTTGGCTTTTTACTTGTCAACTTACTATCGACGAGTGCATGATTACATGGTAAGTGAAATATTTATATAAAAACAACTAATTGAAATTGGAGTTACTTACCTAACTACAGACTATTATTTACTGTGAAAAAAGATACTTCCTATGGATTATGCTGGTTATCAACGAACCGAAGAAAATCTCAAGAAAACCAACCACGCCTTGAAGGTTTTTAACGAATTTCTACTGCGTCAGAATACTGACTATGTTGCTGGAGGTTAATATTAATTTCTTTATTGTCTTTCTACACTTTGAATTAAAATGAATTCATTTATTTTTCCCTTGGAATAATATTATTAGTCATTCGAGTTGACTGAGTTAATTCCCCTCTCCCATTTTAGCTTAAATATTTAACATTGGGTAATTCAGGTAGAATTTCCCAAGTAGGTATGTACACTTGAATTATCTTTCTGAATGTGTTATCAGCATGCTATTTATATATAAGCCATTATTGACAATTTTACCAATTGCGTATGAACCTTTATGTTAAAAATATTAATAATTAATGTTAATAATTATGTATTTTTCAGACAATGTTACAATAGCGGATCTCCCTTTGCTGATGGGTACAGCAGCTTTGAAAGCTATGGATTTTGATTTCCAGCCATTTCCAAACGTAAAGAAGTGGTTTGAAAACTTCGAACGTTTGCAACCAGACCTATGGGCTGTGGCCAAAGAGGGATTAGATGGGCTTACGTACTACAACAAAAACCCGAGAGATTTAACTTCCCTAAAGCATTGGTACCATCGCACAACAAAAGATTGAATTTACAACCGAAATTCAACATCTTTTATTCCAATAAAATTGGGTCAAATGGATGCAAAATGACCCAAGTATATCTGGACATGGCTGCGTCTTTGGAACAAGGACTTATTCCACATTACTTGCATAACAATTATCATTTCTACCTGGATAATTTAACAAGAATAAAGATGAATTTAAAATTGGATATTTCACCACTGCAAGCAGATTTTTTATTCATCCAAATTGCAAAATATAAAATTTTAGCATCCTTAAAGGTAGCTAACAAAGCTAAACGTAGTCGCATTAATTTATAAATGCGGCTATCCTTATCTTATCATTGCTTAAAAGAGGCATCACAGTGTTATGACTAATAGTTGAAACATAACTTGCATTCGTCCATCAGCATTTAACCAAATGGATGTAATACATACACGAATATCCTATAAACAATAACAATAAAAATCCCGTTCGCATCTCTGAAATCTCATTAATGCTGCACTGGAAGGTAAGGACGTTTTTCTGAACACATAACTAGCGTCTACTGAGGCATAATTTATGTTACTTATGCATTAAATAGGCGATTCTGAAGTTAGGAGATTACAAGTCTGTTGAGTTCTGGACACTTGAAATAGTTTTCTCCAGATCAGTGTTGATGTTATTGACCTGCAAAGCATTGAAATATTTTGCTTTACTTAGACGAAAATTAAATATATTCAAGTAGTACCCATTATATCGAATAAAGCGTTTACTGACCGTGTATAGTTCAAGGGAACTGACATCAGAACTGACAGAAGTACAATCCCCTCGTGAACTGATTCTAAAGAGCATAGGCAAACCAGCCCTCTTTTTGTCCATAACAGGGTAGACTCCACCCCCACTCCAACAATACACTCCCAAATTATTTTTGTAACCCTCGATAATTTTGTAAAGAAGCGTAACAACATCTTCGTTAACCACTGACGATAGTATCATGTACTCATGGTCTTTCCTGGAGTTCTAAAATAATCAATTATTATATAAGTGATATTAAATTATTATATTAAGTATAAGTTATCCCGAGAAAGATGAGTAACATTTTTAAAATTGTAAAATCTTCCATTTCAACTCACCAACGGCACAATTAATATTGCTTGGGGCTTTTGAACGGCCAGGCCTAAAGCTGAATGAAGTAAGACATAATCAGCCCAATAAGAACGTTTGTAAACGTGGTAATAGCGTTCAGCGACGCCGTGCATTGATTCCATTAATCCCGCATATTGATGTTCACCCAGTAGGCCATGGAGATGCGGATGGACTTGACTAGCTCCAGCATGGGGAAGGGAATCCCAAAGTAACGACGGATATCTGTATTGCACAATTAGTTACAATTATCTCTCAATTTCAATTAATAAATCATTATTAATTAAAACACTAACTCAAAACAGATAATGTCCCAACAATAAAAAACATTAAATACCTACATTTGTTTAGGGTCCGTCTCGTAGGCCTTCTGAAACCATTGTTGACTAGTGTTAAGAAACAAATCCAACAGCACAGTGTGGTTAATCTCTAGTGGATGATGTGCCTTTGGGAAAAAGAGACCGTGAAATTTTGACAGCTTGAAAGTGTTGGAGGCACTTGCTGAATATTTGTTATCCACACTGTAAACAAAAATAATTATTTTCATTGTTGAATCTCAGAAATTGAAAAATTGGTCGCAATATCGCAGCTTTAGTACTTACCGACCAAAAACATCATAGGCAGTGTGAACTTGGTAGGAGCAAAAATCACAACTTTTCTTTGAATTTAATGATAAATCGTTAATGTACTTGACAGGATTAACGTCTGTTTTAGTAGTTGGTCGTTTTGAACGTAGAGGATTATAAACGGATTCTTCAAATGTCCATTTATTAATTATCTTGTAGACTTTCTGCAAAAATACAGGACATTCGTAGAGTAAAATACTAAATATTAAAGTATTAGCATATGTATAGTGATTACCTGGTTGGGTATTTGTTTGAAGAGTTTAGCACTGTAGCCAAGCCACTTCAACACTTGATTTTTAAAAGGTTCGGGCAAAACTAATGGTGCAATATTTTCTTCAAAAGTAAACATCATATCGAATAATTCAGACACATCCTTACAGTCTTTATTCGACGAAGTCCGAAGGACGTTCAGCTTATTATAGACATCTGCCACAGATCGTCCATACAAATTAGAGTCCTTGAAACAGTTTTCCATGTACCAACTCTAAAATAAAATACATGCAATGATGAATGATTAGGTAATGACAGTAATGAGTCAGTTAAAAGTATAAAATAATTTGGTGCCTACGTATTGTTTAGTAGGTAAGATGAGATCAGAGGCCTTAAGGGGTGCATCATCTTCAATATACAATCCAGGAAAAGAATAAAAGTCCGTAGTGCATGGATAAGTTGTTGTGTTTCGGTGGTATAAGTAGATGATCACTACAGTGAATGTCAGTAGTAGTCCGCCGGAAATTTTAAGTCTTTTATCTCTCATTGTAGTTGCTTCCTTCGTCTGATAAGTTGATAAAAATTTACCATAAAACCTTCACCAATTTAGACTTTCAACATAGATAACACTTAAATGTTGCAAAAAATTATAAAATATTAAGTTAAGTTGCCTACTATGAGAAATTTACCATTGAGATGAGACAGACGTTCACCGACAGATGAGATAGTCCAACAGTCCAAGTTATTGATGTTCAAATTCAAACTCATTCAAAATCTCGCTTTAATGAACTGCATTGTCTACCAATTCTAAAAAATCGGTGGACAATTCAATCAAAATGGAAAAATACAACATTTGCGAATTTGCGATGAAACTTTTGACAAGTCTCAATCCAATCCAAGAAATCAAGTTTCATGCCTGATATACCCAATTACCCACCCGGACATAGCAGAATTTAGTGCCCACCTATTAACCCTTTCGTTCATAATCGAGTCAAGACAAGAGTCAGTTTCGCCAACAGTAATGTTGGCGAAATTTTCGTCAGAAATAAGGAAATTTAATTTCTTGCTAACATGCTTAGGTAAAGTTTGCATATTTTTCAACATGATTTGAATTGCCGAAAGTAGGAGAAATAGGAAATAAGTAGATTTAATATTTGATAAAACGTCGATTTGTAATAAATAATGACCCTGACTGGCGAAACCATAGAAGTTGGACACGTTGGCAAGTTGGCAGCCTTGTGTTCTGTAATTCTGTAACAATAGAAAATAATATCCTAGGAACATAATTTTCAATTATTCGTGCGATTCCAAATAAATTCCTGTGCTGCTGCCTTTTACTAAGTCTATAATTCCAACGAATCAACGAAACAGTTCTACTGTTCGTCGGTAAATAGAATCTCCTGGTAGTCAAGTACTGAAGTACTACAGGTATTAAAGAATTTCTGAGCTCGAAAGATATTTTAAGAGGCAAAGTGAGATGTAGGAAAGCCAATGCATTAGCAGAATCCTCCTACAGGCACACGTTTTCACCGATTGCTATTAAACTTTCCTCGAAAATTTTTAGAAAATATTTTCTGAGTTTCAAATTTATATCGAGAAATATCAAAATAGTAGAACACAGCAATATTTTAAGAAACCCGTCTTTTTTGTCAGTTGAAATCAAAATTTGCTATTGCAATATATATATATTTTTTTAAATTTATGGCTTTATGCATATTATATAATTGCTACTGTGCAAGTACCAAAATTTCTATTGCTGCTGCTTATGTCCCAACCCAATAGGCCAATATAGTATAGTCCCAATGCTCTACGAAAACATACAGTTTGTTGGATGGATGGCTACGTGGTGTCAGGATTCTGTCGTCACTCGGGGTGGTCGCACTGATGAAGTCGTAAAGTTCACTAGTGCTTAATACAAGGTCGACTAACTAAGCAGGTCTCGACTACTTCCAGGATCACTGGTCACGATATTGCTAGCGTGTACTTTCAATAATGTGTAATAACACAAAAAACTGATCAGTAGTTAATTACTAACTAGATAAACTTATTTTATTCTAAAAGTAAAACTAACTGACGACAAAAGTTGAGAGCAGTACCAAGTGTACGTCTCACCGCTATTCTATTCTATTCTCACTCACTGCTATGCTGTGGCGTGGCGTCAGCAATAATGGCTATTCAACCATGCTTTCAGAGCAATATCTCAGGATATTGCTCACAAAAATACATTTCAATTAATCGGCATACAAATATACACAAAATTATACTTGTGCGCATAGGCGCTACACATTCATCTCAATTCTCAAACAAATCACTAATCGAACACAGTTTTTTGTGAGATGTGAAATACCAATCCAAAGTCGAACTGATTCTGTTTTGCAAAATAATATATAATAATACAGCTAACTTAAGTAACTACTG
Source organism: Tomocerus maximus (assembly GCA_019776445.1). Lineage (NCBI taxonomy): Eukaryota > Metazoa > Arthropoda > Collembola > Entomobryomorpha > Tomoceridae > Tomocerus > Tomocerus maximus. Next base: position 1,194 of record JABASH010002860.1, on the reverse strand, counting down.
AGGCTAATTACCACATAGCGATAGATAAACTACGATTTGTAAATAAGAATCTGCCATATTATATGACACATGGACGTTTTTATTTAAGACGCGGATAATATATTATTTTAAGATGCGAACAGATGCTTGCAATTCCAGGTTCTGTATGCCATGCACATAATTAGTGACATCAGGAGTGCTAATTTGTGCTATTCTTGTAGTTGTAGCCGTAGGTTGTTGTGGTTTTGTTGTTGTGGTAATTAGTTACATGTACTGCCTTTCATACGGGATCTTTTCAGATTAATATTCTTATTGCCAACGCGCTACAGTGGATGGTGGTTATTGCCTCCATTGGCAATAAGCTGAAGACGCTCAAGTGGACTACCTTTTATAAGTAGACTACTACTACAAACAAAACTTTGGCTCTGATTTACGTGGTACATGGTGTAGCAGATACAGCATGACATCGACATACCTGGCATACCAGAATATCCACATTCATCGCCAACTATATACAACACATAAGAGTCTACTAATTATCAGTACCGTAACAGAAGGTCGGACGTCGAAGAAGCACAGTCATGATGATAAGTAAATTCTAAGACATGTTTGTAGGCAAACGAGTAGGGTGTCCACAGCCAGGATAGAATTGCTACGCCGCTGCGTAATATGAACTCTGCAGAAGGCAGCTGAAATATTGCACAGTAAAAGTTATTACAAATCGAGGTAGGACTATAGCTACATTATGTTCATGTTTTACTGTTCACGGTGCAAAGTACAATGCCCATTCATTGTGGAAATGCACAGCACACTGACTCAACTGTACCTACTTACTTGCTCATCACAGAAGATCTTTTCCTGACGAACAACTGTACTTGTCTCAACCTCACATCTGAACAACAACAGAAGATGAGTAAAAGGAATTCTGCTATTTCCCCTGTCTTATACCAACTAAACCCGGCCATTTCAGCCCAGCGGACACTACAGCCCTGGGATCCTACAGCCCAGCGGACATTTAAGTTCGGAGATCGGTCAGCCCAGCGGACATTTAAGTTCGGAGATCGGTCAGCCCAGCGGACATTTAAGTCCTGAGATCGTTCAGCCCAGCGGACACTTAAGCCCTGGGATAGTTCAGCCCAATGGACACTTAAGCCCTGGGATAGTTCAGCCCAACGGACACTTAAGCCCTGGGATAGTTCAGCCCAACGGACACTT
>JABASH010002859.1:0-18487 GCA_019776445.1 Tomocerus maximus | reverse complement strand
TTTTAAAAAAAGTATATTTCTGAGAAAACATGTTTTATAAAGTACTTTTAGTAGTTTAAGTATGAACCCAAAATTTGAACATGACTGTGACCGCTTGTTTGTCTCATGTATTCTAACTCTTCAACTTCACGATAACTTGGTGAAGCCTGTGCTACAAACCGGGCGTAAGACATTTTTAAACATAAAAAGCCACCGACTGCCGACTATACGCTAGGTGCCAATGAAATGTCATATCGCTGAGAACCATTGAAATAGATGGGCTTTGAATTCACAAATATAGTTAATTTTATGAATGTCAATATCCCGCTACTTGCCTATGAATAAGTAAATAGCCTGAACGAGTTCATTTCGGAAAACAATCAGATAAAACTGAAAATTGCAATGTGATTGGTACACTTTGAATTGGAATTGTCTGGAAGGTTAGTTTATGTCTTCAGCATTCTGTCATGCAAAATTTACTGGAGTCACAGGTTTGTAAGTGGAAATTGATGTTAGGGTGAGCATTAAGTATAATTACACCACCTACGGGTATTTTGGATTCATTCTACTACGATTGTTATTATTGTTTCCTAAGAGTGCGGTCTTGTCTTAGGAATTACATGGATACCGAGAAGGTCGGAGCAGAAGGGAGAGAGCCCGACTGACGGAGACGGGTAGTAGGATGAGTTCGATCGATACATCGATTTTTCACGTGCTCCACGTCGCATTTGATGCAACGCATTCGGTGTGTTTGTGTGTACAGTCGCCACGAAAGTAGTGCACTTGCAATAGTCCTCATCCTCAATTGTGGGCTACCAAATTAATAGTCTCCTCCGAATCAAACTTTATTTTATCTCCGACTTTCGAGGTTTCCAGTTTCGGTCTACGCTAAACGACTGGCCAAGACAATTATGTAGGCTAATTGAGTAGGTGGCTAGTTAGTGTCTTTGCTGGAACCGAGTCAGACTCATCCACTCCAGTCCTACACATTGTCCTACTTGTGCTCCGGAACAGAGTTTAATTTTCGGGTTTATACAAAAATTGTCCGAACTCCTTTCTATTGTGCGTGTACGTTGTCCTTAGTTTACACGAGCCAAGATTAAGGTGATTCACTTGCCACTATTTCCTACTGTATTCTCCACAGTGGGCTCGAAAGAATTTTTGAGTTTTTGCCTGTGGCCAGAAACTGGTGGCTGAATTTACATCGAAAATTCTTGTTCTGTGTTCTTTGAGTTCTACTCCCTTTAAGCAAAAGTAGCGATTCCAATTCAATTGTTTCAAACGGTTCTTAGCCAGTAGTATCTGTAATTTATTGTATTTGTTCAGTTCAGCCACTTTTGACGTTCATGATTGAATTCAGTGTATTTGGCTTTGTATTTCAAGAAGTTTTGGAGTAAATAAAACTCCTCTGTTCGGTAAACTTTATAATTCTCACGCACTTATGGATTGTGTTGGGATTTTAATGTAGTGCCTATATGTATAGCAATCGCTAGGGATTTTCTCTTTTGGGTTTGAAAAAGTTTTTTGTCACTTACCCCATCGCTAACAACAAAGAGGCATCGTTCTGCCGATGTAGCTATAACTCGTCTGTTTTAAGGACAGAATTACTGCATTCTAAGCTACTTAAAAATAATAATTACACCTCTTTCCAATGGAGGCTTATAAATCAATCAACGTATAAATACTAGAGAAAGATGATTGCACATTGACGGTCAGAACTCTCCCATCCAAGTTTTGCTTCACCGTTACTAGTAGGATTAGTTTATAACTCGCTGCATATTAATTGCTCCAACATTTTTCCAGGGTCCGGGAACGAGGAAAACTCTAATTAAAATTAACGAGTGAAACTATATTTAAAACAATTTATCCTACCCCGCCAACTTTGGAAGACAATTCTTTATTTTATGATTAAAATTAGTGTTTTTGTTAATTATTGAATTGAGTGCAAAGCGCCCCTCAGAACAACTCATTTAAGGGTAGATCCGTAGGACGGGCTTATTATTTAATAATTGTGCGTATTGACTACGAGATATTTTTGGCCCTATTGTATTGTGATGACCTTAATAGAGTGTAGCTGCAGATAATGGTATCAAATGTTAGAGGTTGAGAGGAAATACCTTGCTCCGTGACATCGATTGATTTTAGTTATTCCGTTTTAAATAAATGTAAGTGCTAAGACTAGAAGACAGACAGTTTTCCTTCATTTGGTTTGCCAATGTAAATTGCAACATTTGTTTCCCTTCCTGTCCAAAAAGGAAAATTCACTTACAAGATTATTCTGATACAACAACTGTCAATTTTGATTTGTGGTGTCTCTTTTCCGGTCAAGCCACAACGCTCAATTACTATGAACAGAATACACATTTCGTGGTAGTAGTGTTATCGGTAGGAAAAAATCACTTTCCTGGAGAAAGTGTCAACCATTTTTACCAGATAAGCAAATACAAATATTGTCCGATAATAAGTAAAAACTTATTTTCGATTAATTCATTGGGAAATCTCGAAATAAGTATATATGTGACAGTCTTTACAGACTAAAAATATAAAAAACCCCGACAAATACCGGGTCGGACGGAGTCAAACCCGCTTGTTTTACTACATTAGAAGTTTTCTAGGTAACTCGGTAACTGTGTTCTTAAAACTTCTTAACTGTGGTTAACAGAATTTAAAAGTGCCACTGCTATACATTAAGAAATATTCTGGTAAAGTGAATCGACCTTTCAGTTATTCTTGTCAATAAGGATCTAGTTACGTGATTACGTGTACGCATATAATGCATAGAATTCTATCCTCGGACAGTTGAATCCAAGTTCAAATAAATTGGAGATGAATGAAATGACGTAATAAATTGTGACTGATACAACAAAATATATTGTTGTGATGTGATATCTAATTTAACAAATTTAAAAGGACGTTTTACACGCAGTAGGCTTCGCCGGATATGATTTAGGAAGGATGAGTTCCTGTCTGTAGTCTACCTACTTATAAATAATATTTATGCCATTCGTGAAGAAAATACTAACATTACCTACTGGACATGTTGACTGTCGCATCAATGAGTAAATGAGGCTCGTTCGCAGGAGGACAAATCAATGGTGTTCGAAAAATAGAATAGTGTGCCTTCTTAAAATTGCACCAATTGAGTCTGCGGATTGATAGATAGAGAGAGCAACGCTGTAAGGACGTTGCACAGTTGGCGTTAACCAGTGGACATTTGGCCATAGATATTCTGTTCAAGTGACATAAGTACGAAGTGAGCCTTTGAAGGCCGGGAACCTTTCTCTGTGGCAAACCCTGCAGTGATGAGGAATTCCAATTAATTGTTCAAGTAGGCCCTGCCTACCTACTTAAAGCTGTCAGGCCGCACTCCACCATCCCCTGACCCAATGGAGTTTAGAAGCTTACTCGACCGGTTTCATCGGCGAGGCTCTGATTACTTCCTATCACTTCTGGGACGGAGCCGACCTCGTAATTTCTCTTTTCATTACTTACTGCTTCTTTTGTCCAACCCACAGCATTAGAGTTCCAGTCAGAAAGAAGAGGTGGCATTTAGGCCGGTGGGAGGTCAACAGCGGGGAATTAGAATAAAACGTAGCAGAGGATGGGGCTTTTAATTGCATATCCTTGGGACATATTTTATTAATGGACTATTCGTTCCTTAGAATGCTAGCAAATCATTAAGTACCCGCGTTCTCGCTCACCTTGTCTGTTCCTTGCTGTGTAAGACTAACAAATTACATGCGTGAGAATCTCTGTATGCTGCGATATGTGTATTTTAAACTTAGTGGCAATAAATATTATGTTGTTATTCTTATTTGGCTATTAAAAAGTACTGCGCAATTCTGTATTATACAGAATATAGTTATGCCTAGCCAGCCAGTACTGACCTCGGTTCATGCAAGCGAGAGTATTATGTTATTTTGTTATTTGAAATGTTCTTTTGTCATATTTTGCAGATGAGGACATTTCGGTGACAATAGGAGAAAGCAGTAGACGTAATCCCAGCGGCGTTTCTCAACACCGTGCTCAGTCTAGTCAAAATGTACCACCTCCCGGAGATTCAAAGAACAGAGTTATTCATCTGAACGTGCAGCAAAGCGACAAATTCGTCGGAAATCGCATTTCAACAGCCAAGTACTCTTTTTGGTCGTTTCTCCCGTCCTTCCTGTTTGAACAGTTTCGAAGATATTCTAATATTTTCTTTCTCACTATCGCCCTTCTCCAGGTGAGCAAATTCAATATCTTCATTAAGTAATTAATTAACTAAGCAAGTACCGTACCGAGTCACAACTTTTGTTTTCATGCCACAGCAAATTCCTGATGTGTCTCCCACTGGACGATATACGACACTCGTTCCTTTCATCTTCATTTTGTCCGTGTCTGCCCTCAAAGAAATTGTTGAAGATATAGTAAGTGCATCTACGAGTGATCGATAGCAAATAAATGTCCACTCTTATTGTACGGTAAACTAAATACGTAAATGAATATTACTTTCGCAGAAGCGACACAGAGCTGACTCAGAGATCAACAATAGAGAAGTGGAAGTTCTCAAAGAAGGGTATTGGCAGTGGGTCAAGTGGAGAAATGTCAGCGTGGGAGACTTCATCAAAGTTCATAACGACACTTTCTTTCCAGCCGATCTTTTACTTTACTCCTCCAGGTTCGTTTTACCCTATTAGGTATATAAAGGCTTTACAATTTAGCATCATTTGCTATGGTTTACAATTTGGTATTTAGTAAGTATTTATGAGACCATCTAAATATATTTGTAACCGCCGTTAAAGATTCTGGGATGGAATGATTTTTCGGACGCATTCGGCGGGGAATTATGTCCCGGTTGGTTAGCACACTGTGCCAGGTTATGTGATAGTGGGATAGTATAGACACACTACCGCGAGGCTTCTGTGCTAGTTTACCACTAATAATCTATAAGTGCAACTCATTTAGCTCTGCAATCTGCATTATTTTGATAGAAGTTCCTTGGCCATATTTTATAAAAGGCGTGACGCTGATGGCGGTCATTTTGTTTAAATGGAAGGATATCCTTCCTTTAATTTTATTAATAATAAAGTTGTGCATTTTTAATTTTCAGTGAACCCCAAGCGCTGTGTTACATCGAGACTTCCAACTTGGATGGAGAGACGAACTTGAAGATTCGACAAGGCCTTCCTGAGACTGCTGGTTTACTGGAGACGAAAGATCTCTCAGCCTTGACTGGCCATTTAGAATGTGAACTTCCTAATCGCCACCTTTACGATTTTGCTGGAAAACTTAAATTGGGCAATAATGAGTGAGTTGGACTGGCATGTTATTGTTTAATTAGCGTTATTCCACATGTAATTCGATTCTAGGCTAAAAGTTAGATTGACAATTGCAATATTCAAATAACAGAGACTTGGCCATCGGACCAGATCAAATCTTGCTTCGAGGAGCTAAGCTTCAAAACACCACATGGGCATTTGGTCAGGTGGTGTACACAGGTCACGAGACAAAACTGATGAAGAACTCGACTGCGGCCCCTTTGAAGAGGTCAACAGTGGACAAGCTGACAAATCACCAAATAATTATGCTCTTCTTCTTACTCATTTTCGTATCTTTTATATCGGCACTATTTTCATTGCTGCTTGTGGACGAAAATTCCATGTGGTATTTGCCAAAGAGCCAGGAAGAAAAATCAAAAAGTAAGTTTTTCACGTCAATAATCGTAGAAACACAAAGATATTATGCAAATCATAAATTTTTCATGCGTCAGTCATGTAAAAATTTTGTATCTTTTTGTAGCTGCGGGAGGCAAAATACTTCAGTTCCTCTACAACGTTTTGACGTTTGTGATTTTGTACAACAATCTTATTCCAATTTCTTTGACTGTTACTCTCGAAGTCGTTCGCTTCGTTCAGGTATATAACCCTCTGATTTCTTCATCTCTGTGTGCGTACATAAATCTCATCATTCAGCGTAAAAAATGCTAAGTACTTAATATGTGCGAGAAATCTGCCAAATTTTTATGTAAATAAATTGACACGCCTTATTGGATTGATTGTCACAGGCACTATTTATTAACATGGACGAAGAAATGTATCACGCAGACAGTGACACTCCAGCAATGGCTAGGACGTCGAATCTGAATGAAGAATTGGGACAGGTAACCACCACTCAAGTTATTTAGCTCAAGAATAGCTTCTGCCACTTCTCCTGGTCGTTACATTTGTAACTAATTTATTTTGCAGGTTCGCTACATATTCTCTGACAAGACGGGGACTTTAACCAGAAACGTGATGGAGTTCAAAGGGTGCACGGTTGGCGGCGTGATTTATCAGCCGGAAGAACTATTTGCGGGAAAAGAGACAAACGCCTTGATTGAAAATCTGCACTGCGGGCACAAAACGGCTGCTGAGATTCGAGACTTTCTTATTTTGCTTTCAGTTTGCCACACTGTGATTCCTGAACGCGTCAACGATGAGCTCATCTACCATGCAGCCTCACCTGACGAGCGAGCCTTAGTCTATGGAGCAAGTAAATTAGGATATATCTTTGAAACGCGGACACCTCAATACGTAGAAATAAAAGCTGTAGACACGCAGGAGAGATACGAAGTCCTCAACGTCCTCGAGTTCACATCCACCCGAAAAAGAATGTCTGTCATTGTGCGCACGCCCGACGGCAAAATCAGACTTTACTGCAAAGTACGAAATATTTGTCTAATCATGCTAAATAAAAATATTTGTTTTGGAGATAAAGTACCTAATATGTTGTATGGTCAAATGGCGCGGCTTTAATCAAATATTTTGTTTTAAGCAATACTATAGTACTTGATACTATTTATTATGTTGGGTTTGCATATTACGAAATTAGCTAACTGCTTGCTGGGCTGGATGCCTAACTTTCGCAATTGAGTAAATAATGATGGGGCCTAGTCTATAAGTCGGCAAATGTTTGCAGCCCATAATACTGACTGTAGACGTGTTTTGTCATTTCGTTGTGCAGGGAGCCGACTCAGTGATTTACGAGAGATTATCCGCACAAGGAAACGCCGAGGGCATAAAAACGGAAACACAAACCCATTTGGAAGAGTTTGCCACTCAGGGACTGCGGACTCTTTGCTGCGCTGTTGCTGACATTTCTCCACAAACCTACGAAGTTCGTTTTCTCTTTACTTGATTCCATTTGTTTGTCGTATTCCGTAGCAGTTTTCCTGTTTCATTCAATTCCCGTGATACTATTGTAATGTGATGTGTCCCTTCCCACAAACCAAAATATAACACCCGGGTACCGTGCTGTCGACACCGACTAAGATAAATTTATTACAGGAGTGGAAGGTGACATACAACAAAGCCTCGACTTCAATCCAGAATCGCGAGCTCAAAGTTGAGGAGGCATCTAATCTAATCGAGAAAAATCTGCGGCTCGTCGGAGCAACAGCCATTGAAGACAAACTCCAAGACCAGGTGCGTAATTGCTAAGTATATCATCAAGAATTGCTTGTACAGAACCCTTAACACTAGTAAGCCCCTTGGGTGGTGTGTTGCAGGTCCCGGAAACCATTGCCTCGTTTCTGAAAGCAGGAATCAGTGTGTGGGTCCTCACAGGTGACAAACAAGAGACAGCGATAAATATTGGCTACTCCTGCCGTCTCCTGACACAGTCCATGGAGCTTCTTTTAGTCAATCAAGAGAGTCTCGATGTAAGTAGATATCTGTTTATGCATCCAGTCCATTTGCCGATTCCTGCAAGTATGTGACTTAAAAGACTGTCAATTTACATCCAATTTTACCTCCAATTGTTCCCACATAGGCCACACGTGAATGCATCCACCGATACGTTCACGAGCTGTCAGGAGACAACCAAGCCTTACCCAAAGAGAACGATGCTGCCGTCATTATCGACGGAAAAACCCTCAAATATGCCCTCAGCTGTGATTTAAGACGGGATTTTCTTGATTTGTGCTGTAGCTGTAGAGCTGTTATTTGTTGTCGAGCCTCCCCCATTCAAAAAGCCGAGGTAAGTCGTCTTTGTCCGTAGCATACAACTAATTACCCAAAAATTTAGTAGTGATTAGCAAACTCAATTTTTTGTTCGCTTTTGTTTTATTAATTCTCTGTCCGACCTTCTATCTTAACTCCGAACTTATTAGATTGTGGAGTATGTTACTCAACAAACTGGAGCTGTGACTTTGGCGATCGGGGATGGGGCTAATGATGTCGCTATGATTCAAAAAGCTCATGTTGGCGTTGGTATTTCCGGAGTTGAAGGTCTTCAAGCGTCTTGTGCGTCGGACTATTCTATAGCCCAGGTACAAATGCATATTTTAGTTGCTACTGGTAACTGATCATTTGTCGCATCGTTCATCGTTTGAGGATCATAAATGTCATTTTGTATTGGATGTTCTATAACTACTAAGTTAAGCCTGAAGCAGGCTAGTTTGCACAAAGCACAGACATAGTAGAATCCTTGTTGGTGGCTACTAGGCTGCTTCTAGCCTAGTAGTCACCGAGGATTTCTACGTTACCTTATCTTTCAATGTTATAAATTCTGAACGTGTCATGGCCCCCAAATATGGACAAATAGCGCTGTAAAAGTGTAGGGAATGGAAACGTTTTGTGCCCATATTTACTTATAATTTTGGGCTGACTGACAGCCATATGGGTCGCCCTGACACAATCATTCTATCAATCACTCACCTTGGACACATCTCAGTCTGAGCCCGAAACCATGAAGACACCTTGTGTCTTTAGCTGCAAAATGAAATTATTCAACTATTAGGCTTTGCCTATGGATGTTTGCCTTGATACAGATAATTGTAAATTGATTTTCCCTTTTTCAGTTTCACTATTTGAAGAAGCTGCTGTTCGTACATGGCGCTTGGAATTACGACCGAATGTGCAAACTGATTTTTTACAGCTTCTACAAAAATATTTGTCTGTACATCATCGAGTTGTGGTTTGCTATCTACTCAGCATGGTCTGGACAAATCATATTTGAACGGTGGACAATTGGATTTTATAATATGGTAAACGTTTGTTATTATTTCAGCGTATTAAGATGAGATAGGCCAATACCGTTTCAAGCTTGTCCACATGGTCACCTTTAGTTTATCTTACATGTGGCAGCAAAATATCATTAGTATTATTTTTGGAGTTTTGATTTTTCAATCTGTGTGTTTGTGTATACATGGATCCATTATTAAAGGCATTCGATTCCATTTCCACCAAAATATTGTTTTTCACTGGATTTTGTGAATGAAACGCATAGCCTTGTGTGAGTTAATAGTTAGCTAGCCTGACACGGTGTCGTGTATGGATGATATTAATTGACTTTTGGCTTTCAGTTTTTTACAGCAGCACAGCCAATAGCGATGGGTATTTTTGAACGAAAATGTAGTAAAGAGATGCTGCTCAAATACCCCATTCTGTATCGCACCAGTAACGACACGTTTACCCTTAAAGCGTTCTTCATGTGGGTAGGCAATGCCATTTTGCATTCCATGTTTCTCTTTTGGATGACTTTTATGATCTACGCAAATGGAATGGTCTGGATTCACGGAGCGGAAGGTGGCTACCTTGTGATGGGAAATTTTATCTACACTGTAAGCACGTTTCTCAGATATTAGCACTAAGGGATCTACGCGAGTCAAGCATTATATTTAATTTTAAGTCCTATTGCTGATGTAATTTATCATCTATGCAGTATGTTGTGGTCGTGGTGAGTCTGAAGGCAGGCCTGGAGACCAAATCTTGGACTATATTTACTCATATGGCCATATTTGGATCGATACTTCTCTGGATCGTCTTTCTGATACTGTACAGGTAGTCAAGTTGCTTCTCTTGCTTTACTTCTTGTTGTCGTCACTACCAAAACACTGTAGACCTATTTATGGGGGACTGACTCATTTTTCTGAACTTACCTGGCGTCAGATTGTCCTTTGGCTTTATACTTGGGGAATATGTGCTAATTTTACGTAAAAGTTGTAATTGCTTCTGTCTGAATCTACATATCTAGTCAATTTTTCTTAGGATATGGACGTGGAAGGATAAGAGTGTGAAGGAATAAATATTTAGTATGCCCAGAAAATAATAATAAAAAAATAATTGTACGCTGACATTTTATCAGTTTGGTGTGGCGATGTCTTCCTCTGGGTGCCGAGATTAGTGGAGTTGGTTGGATGGTTTATACATCACCTGTGTTCTGGCTGGGTCTTCTTCTGATTCCAGCAACTACTTTAATACCTGATCTTGCTTTGAAAGCGTAAGTATTTCTTCCTAATCCTGTATTAAGTGATGTACCTAATTTTTATTTCTTCACAAGACGTAGACGTAGTAAAATGCGATCATTAATCATTACTGCTTTCACGGTCTTTTATTTGGACACAGAATTCAAGAAACGATGTTCCAAACGTTAGAAAATCAATTTCGCGAGAGTGAGATTCTAAATCAAGATCCCAGCAAAATTCTTACTCAGGAAAAGCACAGGTACTGTTGAATAATTCATTATAATTCCAAAACTATTACCCATGTCACCTTCAGTCTTAATGCTTTACAGTCACAATTTCTAAAGTCACAAATCATTTATGGTAACAGAACTGAAATTTGAATAAGTCTTTGCTATGCGATCATGACCATCTATCTCCGTTTAGTGGGCTGGTGTGTCTGAAGAAAATTGTTAGTAGTTTTATGGCCAGAATTCTCATCGCAGACACTATTGTTAATGTTAATTTGTAATTTCCTTGAACAAAATGATTCGTTGTGTCGCATTTAAAAATAAAAATAATTTCTAAAGGAATGTGCCCTACCAATATTATTTTTTCTCTGATATTAATATCGTTCACGTCTTATCTAGTTTTTTTACAACTTCCTCACCTCTGATTTTTTGGAAGGCATTTCCCCTTTGAAGTAAATTTTACCATTTTGAGAGCAAAATAAGTTATTGCTCATATTTTAGCATTTTATGATGCTTGGGAGTATATAAAACATAAAAGAATAAGAAATTTATAATCAATTTTTTGGTGACTTACTAGTTTATTATTCTTCGCAAATATCAGTAATCTCACTTGGGCAGATAATACAATCTACTATTTAAGCATTATTTTAATAATCAGATGTTCTTGACAACTCTACCTCCCTGGTCTTCGATAGTTGCTAAACAACGATATGATGTATGCAATATCAATTAATAAGAATGATAGTAACTTTTTTATAGGCAGCCCCAGCTAAAAACTCAAAATATTTATAGTTAATGAAATGAGTCAGATGAATGAAAATACATGTGTATCGTTAGCATAAAGATGCATCACATCTACCTGGCGGAGATAAAGTAACTACAAGTTATGCCACGTTTAAAGGAAATTGAGAGAATGTATTTTGAAAATGATTTGCTAATTTGTGATCTCCTGGGTACTAATGTTTGATTTACTAATGTCCCTTTCAACACACCGAATTTTAGCTACTGGAGTCATCTCAATTCGGTCGTTTGTTATGGTAAAGTATCGGTGATAGTAAAAATAGCAAAAATATTTTTCACATCCAAATGTGCTAGTATACGTTTATATGATTTATTTTTCCCGATGCTACTTATAGTCCTCCGTCTTCGGCTATGTAAATGTAAATAATAATTTTGAAAATAACAGTGGGAGTAGTACATATATAATGTCATATTATATTTATGGTAGTAATTCATGAACTTGATCTTATGATGCGTTTTACCACAATAAAGTCCCAACAAAGGGAGAAACTAGCTCACGACAGAAGCAATTTTCGAAGATTTTGTTAGAAAGGCAGGGTTTATTGTTCTATTTTATTTGGCACTAATTCTACAATGTTTGCGCTCACTCTCAATTTGATCCTGCCTACTGGTTTTGCTTTGCATGACGTTCGTAAGTATTTTAAAATATTATTATTAAATCAGTAATCACTTTATACACAAATGACATAGTAGAAACTTAAAAGAGGCAAATTAGAATAGTCTACAGTAAGTAGGTGTCCATTATTGCACAATTAACTCACTATCTGATAATCTGACGCATCTTTATTCATGTGATATGAAATATATATAATAAATATATAATAAATACACCTATAGACCCCATTTTTGTTATAAAGCTGATGCTTAAAGTGATGACACATTATAATGAATTCTTAATGAAAAGCATGGTTAAGTGCATAAAATGTTGCACCAAACAAAGATTGGAGCTATACGGTTAAAATGATTAATATACTTCCCTTGAGATGAATTTACTGAGATGAGCCACAATTCTTTATGCTGCACTGCACTAGTTCAACAGTGGAGTACTCATTGTCTTATGTAGAGTAGTTGATCTTATAACATTGTTGCTCTATAGCGTAAGGTACTTGCCCAGTGATTATTTTTGCATTGTGTCGCATGGCATTTGATCAGCACCTCATATTTTCTGTCTCTTAACGTGATTGCGTGCGAGTTCGCCAAAACTCAAATTCTACGAGATGCCGTATTAGTCGCGATGAGAAAAGGGAAGCTTGCACCTACTTTACCACATTCCGCCATTACCCTGTTAGCTGGATATGCAATACTTTTCTATTTCCAGTGAATCTCCAGTTCTACTATAGCTACAGTATCCGACAAGGATTCAAAACAATGTAATTTTACAACTTGGTCGGTATGAAAAGGGTTTATCGATATCTATTCCGTGTTAGCCGTACCATAGCTAGCCGTACAGACAGAAATGACATTTTGAAGTTTCCTTCCCATACATACCCCCAAATATTGTTGGCTTTTCATTGAGGTATTACTTGTCTTCGTAGCTATCGTAGAACTTGAGATCTGTCGTCAGGAACGAGCCCAAGTCTAGCTCACCGAATTCATTAGATTGTATTTAATTGCATGCAAGCTTCCCTTTCCATGCATGAATTTGCCTTAATTTTTGAAATGGGCTGTGGTAATGATAACCGAGTTTCTGCATGACAAGTAACGAAAGCTGTATGCTAAAATTGCTGATGTTGGATTTATATCACTTGAGGTAGATTTATTACGTAGATAAGTAAAATATGTTTGTTTGTAACATAATTTCTTTGATTATGACAATCTCGTTGTGCCTTTATTTAGGTTGAAAGATATCATTGCGTTTGATGAAGTGTCTGTAGCAGCATGCCTCCTAAGGTATCTGTGTTCATTTATTATTATTTTCCTCCAGATAACAAGTTGTGTAACTTCCAAACGTCCTAGCTAATGTTCACTTTCCCCATATGGTTTACCTCTAATGCTCTTAGGAACATTAACATCAATTGTTCTTGGTTTTATCTGTATACACCAATTTTTATTGTAAACATTTTCACCCCGCAACCCGGGAATCTTCGTTTGTTTCCCTTAGTAAACACTGTCCTTCCATACCCGATACTCATCACCAATTTTACTTATAATTTTATAAATATCAATTAGCTCGTTCTTAGTCAAATCTTATTTCATCATTATTTAATAAGAGCCATAGTATAGTATTCGACATTAACTAGCAAGGTGAGCTTTAAACGCTTATGATTCAATTGCTAACCAAAGCACAGCAGCTTCTGAAAAATCCTGTTTCGAAATCTACCCGGACCAGCCATCACCATAGCCTAGGACGCTGTGTTCATACACGATATATATTAAGCTGAAATTAGCCGACGATAAAGGGACACATATATGAACACGTGATGTTCCTTAATCGTCGGCTAAATTTCTTGAGCTGGACTTTTGGGCCCGTATGAAAACAGCGTCATAGGCTATGGCGATGGCTGATGCCGACCGACTTAAGTTCAATATAAAATTCTGTTAAATATTACTAGATTTTTGTACTTTCTTTCCTGACATTAAATCCATTTTTCTTATAATATTTATTGTTATCAAATTCACTTTACTGGACCATACTGAGAGATGGAGTTAAATACGATCCCATAAAATACACGTGATAATATTAACTTCCTTAACATACTTATGTAACTTACTTTAATGTTGAGACTCAATTTATTGAGCACTTTTTATCCTTCTCCCTCTAAGCTTTATTATAACAACGAAACGGTTTTGACAACGCAGTCCTTTGAACTATAATCATAAAGTTGACACCCATGTTCTTCCTCTGGCTGATTTGTGGCTTTATATTGCATCAGCATTGCTTCAATGAAAATAATGCGATTTTGGTGGATGATTCACATACATTTAGTTAATTATAGCATTATAGTCAATAAGTAAGTACAACTACACAGCTTTGAATAGTTAGGAGAAAACCTAGATATATACTTATGTATAGGTAAATAATTTTATTCAGGAGAACAAACAAACCCAATATGTATTTAGTGGAAATTAATAACAGTTTACGCCCTTGTGATTTTAAAATTTATTGGCCAAGAATACTAAACAATAGGAAGGAGCTGTATAAAATTAATGCTACGCTTATATTGACCACAGTTCTTCTTTTTTGTCTCCTACCTACCTCTCAAGTTTTTGATGAACAACTATTTATTTGAATATTATATTAATTTTTATATTTAAGCCGAGTACCTACTGTTGAATTCAATGTTGCGTTGTTACATATTAGTCAAAAGCACAAACTTACAAACTCTGAGAAGTAGATCTTAATGAGTAAGGTTCTACAATGTTCTGCAACTTACTGTTAGGACAGTCGTAATGTCTAGATTCGTTTAGTCCCCCTCCCCTCCCAGAAATTTCATAATTTCTGGTCTAGTACAAATAGTAGTAATTAAGACTAGTAGGGACACGTCTTAATTATGTAGATGGTAAGTACCCATTTATAATATCTCACGCTATTTATATTTGCATGTACGTAAAATAAGTTTAGACCCGAGCCCATCAAAGGGTCAGATGTGATCAACTCAGGCTAAAATCTGGGCGGGAGACTAGCCTCAATGCACCGAACTCCAGCGTGTTGCTGGTTTTCGGTTTATTCAGCTTGGACCTCCGTTTAAAGTACCTAGACCCATCTGACCCTTTGGTTTTCTATAGTTTATTTAGACTTAGACCGAATTGGACCTTAAATAGATAAATGGGTTGCTCTTACTAATTTAAATTTTGCCAAAAATGCCATTTAATTTTCAATTATATGTTTTGCACGTATTTGGACTAATTTTTTTCAAAATAATAAAGTTTAACTTCTGGAGAAAATGTATGATATTCTTGTGAATATGTATAATATTTATTATGAATTTTGCGTTGCCTATATAGTGTGTCAAATCATTAGGCCTTTTTGAACACGTCCGTTGATAAGGACGCTGAAAAATTGACGTTCATTTTGATAGTCAAAATCCAAAAATCAACAAATCTGAAAAGGGACTAATGATTTGACTTGTGCATAAGTATTTATGTATGTCTGCATAAGTAATTTAGTGATTGAGTAATTTCTGTGGTGAGTTTACCTTGTAGTAGTATATCGCACTTCAGTCTACACGTGTATAGTAAATAAATAATATGCCATTAAATGATAACAGAGCTAAAAGTAAGTTGAAGATGAGCAGTGTGCGGAAGAATGCAATCAGAAGCAAAAGGGTAGTATAGGTTCACAAATAGCAATTGATGTGTTTATTCGTGTGAACTATATGAATCATGCCCAAAGGGATGGAGTAGAGCAGGGTGTACAGATAGGATGATACTGAAGTTTAGTCCTTGGAACTGCTTTCCAAGTTGGTTGATATGTATTTTGTTGAGGTGGTGATATGTATTCTGTGAGTGAGTCATGATTTTTAATATCTGTTGCAGACCTATGCATGTTCTTGGACAACTTGTGCGTTGTAAGTATCTCCTCCATTTTTATGCTTAAATTACTGCTATTGTTAATTCGTCTCTGTAGATCTTCTCGGTGTTACTCTATCTGTCCTGTACATATTTACGCAGTACACCGCTAGTTTTACGTGGTTTTACTATTCCTCTGCCTTGCATTGTTTGGCTTTTATATCTTTACGATTAGTCAACAACAATGTTTGCCTTGTCACAAAGACACGTAGCAAATACAAACGAACGGCACCAACAACACTTCTTTACATATAATTTCCTAAATGTCACAACCCACAACTAAGCAACCAGAAATCGTCACAATTTTCAGAAAAAGTCTCATTCCAATGAAAATTGCTTGTAAATCACAAAGGGATTTTAATTTCATAAAACGTTGTGAATGTCGCATTTCAAAATCAATCCAACCCAGAGGAAATTTTAAAATACTGTCTGTCACTTTTCATTGGTGGACATTTTTCTGAAACTCTTGACCGCCATTGAGCGTAGTAAGCAAAATTCTCCCAACTATGTAGATTCTTTCGAATGTAATAGTAGATATGCCTCACTTGGCATGCCAATTCTGGTTGCTGAGATTTGTGTGGTGGGTGCCAGAGGGACAGCTAGGCTGGTGCAGGATTGTGTTCCCTGTAACAGACTACTTAAGAGAATCAGCCGTAACGTCTTGTCATCCCAGTATAAACACCTCTCTGTTTAGTGAGCTCATCAAAATGATGTTCTCAATAATATTTCTAATTACCACTACTTAAAACTAAAATGCTCCTTACGTCCTATAAGCAAGTACTTGGTTGTTCAAAGCTCTGCTGTGTGCATGCAATTTTAAAAAACGTTGCTGAGTATAGATGAATAGGGGGCACATGTTTAAGAATACCTCAAAATGAATCTTAAATGGGTAAAGGACCCTCCTTATAGTCTCACCGGTAATTCCATCGAAGACAATATCTATTATGCATATGGTGTGCAATGCAGTAATCCATGTAGAACCTACCAACCAGTGAAGTAGAACATGATTTAACCAAAGCAATCGGTAGACATTTGGCTGCCAACGGCATCCGTATAATAAAGTAATAATCCGGAAAATATCAGCCATCTATTTTTAGTCATTAACATTTAACATCCTAAATAGTACTAAGTATGTAGGTATAGGGATAGATTCAATTTATTTCAGTGACCAACTTAAAAACAGTTACAAGAACATATTATTTTCGTTACATAGCCTCTCTAACTAATAATAAGCGAAAAGGATGCTTAAGTTAGTAATTGTTATAAATTAATATGTCAGTTATGTTTGCATTTCATGTATTGAATAGTAACAATTAACTTAGTCATAAAATTACGAATTTACTATTAAGGAGTAACGATAGAATAAAAATCTTGTTTGTTTGGTTGGCGGCTTTCACTGTCACCAATTGAAATAATAATTAATACATAAACAGAAATTCACGCGCTGTCCCAACTTTCTCCATTGAGGGTCAGACACTCACAGGGAATCCAAACAAAACAGCTTTTCATTGAATCACATATTCCTTATTATCAGAATTCAACATTTTTTACTCTCGAGCTCAGGCAATCATAACCTCTCAAAAACATGTTCACCCAAAAGCCACAGTAACCACACCAGACCAATTTACTAGGCCAAGGTTCAGGTAATGCTATGCCGAGGCAATTAGGCCCATATTATGACCGTTGTCTTAGGTTAATAAGATTCCTTAAAACTGTCAATTTCCAAGTATTGCGAACATCTGGAGTAGCCCTGATAACTTAAGACGAGTTTCGTAATAAAAGCCCAAGTACTTCTAATAAATTCCATGGGTGTTCCATGGGACTCAGCAAAACTTTCTGTGTATTACTGTTCAATTTATAAGTGTCCCTTTTGTGTATTACTGTTTTATTTATAAGTATCCCGACAGAATTAAAAGTCACTCAGTCAGAAAGTACTCAGATTGACTTGAAAGACTGATGTTGATCAACTGACGACAATTTATTGCTCTTATACCAGTACTTGTACTAATGACAAGGCAATACCAGATGAAATAGATGCACACGCTAATTTTTAATTAGTGTCTGTAGGCTGTATCATCTTAAATAATCTTATCCCCTGCTAGGCCTCTTTCGAGTTACTGAATTTCATTCTAAAAGCATCCTTGACCTTGACCATTTGAAGATTCCTTTTAAACCGTTGATTACACTAGATAAAAGTATTATTTACGCCAGCTATAAGTCATCGGGTAGCAAATGGAAAGAAATATTCAAAGACCTGTCGAGAATCTCCCTCTCTATAATCGTTGGCCTCGTTTGGTTACCTGTCACTCTAGCCATTTTCAATAGCTGGAGTGACTGCTTACGGAAGATAACCATTTTTGAAATAGATAATTGTTAAAAATACCCGTCCCTTAAATAAGCCCAATCAATCAATGCAATTACTAAAGCATGTCCGTGATGTGATGGCATCAGAATCAGGATGATGTTCTATTAGTAGTTGGGGATACAGATATATAAATACGAGACAACTTGTTATGTTTGGCCAAAACGTTAGTTAGGATATATTATTATTACAAAGGTTCGGCTGATGGTGGCCTGTGGACCCCCAACGGATTCTGAGAGATTTCAATCCTCACCCAGATACCGTTGAACCAGAGAAATGGAACTCTAGAGTAGAACGGACATTGAGAAACAAAATAAGTCGGGGTTTGAGAGTAACTTTATAACATTGATGGATAGGTAATGCACCAACGGCGGGAGAAATTACGATATCTACTAATGCTAA
>JABASH010002858.1:0-18488 GCA_019776445.1 Tomocerus maximus | reverse complement strand
GTTGCAGAGTTGCAGATCGCAGAAGCGTAGACTTTTGTTTACTTTTGTCTTCGCAGAAGTAAACATGCCTTTTGGGTTGGCAAATCTAAAATCTGATCGCAGATGGATCAACCAATGAAAAGCGTTGGGGGTTCAAAAGCGTTACCGCCTTCGCAGTCTCTCGCAGATTCTGCAACTCTGCAAGACTTTGTCTGAGTACGACTAATATAATATCCGCCTTAACTCAGTCTTCCAGGCAGCCTTAACTCAAAGTCGCATCGCATGAATCGCATCAGACTACCTTGCAACTTGCATTGCAGCAGTTGGCAATTAAGCAAGCAGCAGAGTACAGCCAGCATATAATAGCCACGGAATATTGATATTTATTACCACAATATAATATCCAGTCATATAGACCAAAAACCGGCACAGCCAGCATATTTATACAGACGCAATATCCATATTATTCTCTTCCTACGCTCCTTGTTCGGCTTTTCATGGCCTTATATGGCATACAATAATGTAAAAAATGACCTAAGCTTTTTGGTAGAGTAGATAGAACAGAGATTTCCACTATAATTAGCTTAGTATTATTAGTATCAATCAGCGCGTAGGTAGTGTATTATATTATTTCTACTTCTGTGGAATATAACTATTATGCATATAATTTTGAATATCATGTAATTGTTTGCACTTGCACAATACAATGCCATAATTATAACCATTGTCTATACTTATTGGCGTTGTCACATGGCTGAATGATGAATGATGAATGAATCCATGTCTGTGGTTGTCTGTACTCTGTAGTCTGTATTACTACTGTAGTATGCACTGACAATATGCTTCGGGTGCAGATGAAGACTGTCGGATCCGAGACAGCTCAAAAATACGGCGGGACTCCTGGTGCAGAATTTTCAATAACGCCGGGATCCAAATAGCCTTAGATTACGTATAAAAAAATTATTATCACCATATGAAAATTGCAAACGCTTACATCTTAAAACTTAAAATGAGAAATGTACCTTGCAACGTTTATTGAGCAGGAGAGGATTGTATAATTACTTTTTTGAATTTACAAATTTAATTTAGCTACTGTTAAAGTATCAACCTCGATCCTCCAAAATCACTTACACAAAACAATGTAAATGATTATTTTCTTAAATTCCTAGTAATTACTACCAATTTTAATATCCATTTTGTTATTTTGTATTGAATTATTTTCCAGTATCTTTGGGGCAACCTCAGTTTGAGGCAGTAAATAAATATAATATATTATATAGGTATATATTGGTCTATATAGGACTAGATAAGAAGTTAAAAAAGTTAGGTAAGAATAAACAAACTTGAATAATTATATTTACATATTTTTATTACATAGATATACAAATACTTCTTATCTCCTCTCCTTACAATTTCTTTTAAATAGGGACCCTACCCTACCCCTTATGGATCATGAGTCTGCAGGGTCCATAAGGGGTTTCCAAGTTTTCCACTCTCGATTATTGGCAAACCAAATTTTGGAAACTATTTTGATGGCTTTTATGATAAACGATGGGATGGTTATGAGGATGCTTTACGCTTATTTAAAATATCTTTTACAAGTTTCTTTAAAAAAAATATTTTTGAAAAATTCAATTTTACTATGGATTGAGCGTAGGAAAGAGTAGGACTAACAACAAGAGTCATGCATTGGCGGCCGGCGGCCCCACTTTACGACTTTGAGTGTCCAAAGGGATTTCACCTAACCTATCGCGTCATCATCAAGACTTGTGCACAGTGCACACTGCCAAGCAATTGTTGGAAGCTGAAGGGTCTGTTGAATAAATCATAATAATAATAATCCTTTCAAAAATTATGGATTTAGCTTTTATTCGTTAGCTTAATAATTAATGTGATCATTAAATAAAAGTCAGTTTTTCTGAAAATACGAAATAAAGAAATGGTCAATGGAAATGGAGAAATGACAGACTAAACAAAGAACAACTCTGTTACTTAACTTTAAATAAATAATTTTAAGCAGCGTTACATATATTAGCTCCTATACGTATAGTGAGCACCCTGGTTTTCAGTGTACTTCAAAAAGAAGGCTCGACCTTCCTCCGACGGCTCTAAAATACCAAACTGTGATTTCCGAATAACCAGTCCAGGTATTCCACTGTGAAATCTCACAGCATCGCATAGTCGAGTAGCTATTTGCCGTTTCCGAAAGCACTTGTCAGTCCAAAGTCTCGTTAATCCTACGCAAAGCGATACCGGATGGAAGGTTTCTTTGTCAGGATCATTTAGATTAGATACTAACGAATAAGCAGCCACATTCTGGATTTGCAAAGTTTCCATGATGGCACATCCTGTAAAAATAAATTAATAAAGAACAAAAACGCAAGGGGAAAAATTCTGGAAACATGTATTTGAATTTGCTAACCCAAAAGTCGAAGATTGTTCTTTTTTTTCGTAGGGAAGACATATAAATATATCTTTTCATGTGGATTAGAAGAGCCAATTCCCAATTCTGAATCCATCCAAGCAAGAAAATCTTCCAACTTGTTCAAGATACGTTTTGATTCTTTTGCACAATTAACTAGAATGATGTAACTACCGTCCAAATTGTGCTTTATTACTTCGGCGTTTTTCCACAACTAAATATAGGATCATAAATAATTTCAGTTTAAATTAGATAGTCGGTTCGTTTTTCGTAACTTGAGAACACCTCATGAAAAATCGTTGAAAATATTTAACCTAAATTGTTAAAATCCTTTTAAAAGAAAAATATCTATGCAAACACTCAGCTAATTATAAGTCATAAGTATAAAAGTAAATCAAAATCAAATACTACCGTCATTGTAAACATTTCGTCCAGCTTTTTGTGGGTCTTCCGATGCATTTCCTCATCTTCGTAATCTCCGGGAGAGAACATAAGGCCACATTCAGGGCATACGCGAGGTCCTAGAATTTTCTGCCCAGCATCTAACACCAGCTGACTCAATCCTAAAAACTCAGGAAGATAACATAATAATTATTATTATATTACCATTTTCACCATTACTAAATATATCATGCCTTCAATTGAAATCAAAATCAAACCTTCAGTCAGAAAGATACACACAAGTCAAGATTCGAGATATCTATGCTACGGCCAGTATGGCTATCATTCCCAAAATAGTGATATTATATGGTATTATGGCTATAATTTCCCTATCCTGCGCCGGATATTGCGTTTGAAATAATAGTCTTGGAGTCTATATTATTTCCGTTTTTGCTACGATGCCCAAATATTATTTTATGGTACCCTTTCAGAAAGAGGGAAAAATACTGAACAGATACACAGTAGGGTTACACTGCGTAGGGAAAAGAAGTATATTCTGTGCTGTGGTGCTGTGGTACATTTACATACAACATATATAGCTATTTGTATTTCCATATGCATGATGCATAAAATAAATTAGAAATACATAATTGACAACATTGCTTAATTACAACCTACAATTTACACACTAGTTCGTATTTCCTAACTAACTTTAAACTTTTCCCTAACTTTAAACTTTTCCCAAACTTTAAAGTGTCTGCCTACTTCCCACCATCCCCTCCTAACCTATACCTAACCCCAAACAGGAATGCACAATATAATATTAGCACAATCAAATAAAGTAAGTATCTCTACAAAACTAGGTTCTTGTTTTAGGGCTATTTTTATTGCTTCTTTTTACCAAATTAAGCATAATATTTTTGAGGGGATTTATTGCCAACTTAAGCATGCAAGAGTAACACCGACATTGTCGGGTTAAGAGGAAATTGAAATAATCGAAGTAGCTGGTAGCTTGGGAAATAGCCATACTATACTGGTTACATAGACATCTTCAATCTTGACCTGTGACCAGTGTTTCTGATTCTGACTGACCTTCAGTTTCCTTTTTTCCTAGAAGAGAGCGTTTCCGTTTCGGGGGATTTATTTTTTGAATAGTAAGCTGTATTGATTGTAGGGGGTCGGGTTTCCGGGGTGTGAATTTTTTCTGGAAGATTGGAAACACTTTTTCTTGAGGGTGTCTTTTGGCCATTGCCCGACTGTCAATGTCAAAAGTCAAAATGTCAATATTATTATTGGAGGCAATTCTTTCTTGGCTCTTGAAAAACTCCCTCCGTATTTTATCTTGCACGTTTATGGCTATTTAAGATCTCGTTTAAGCGCGATGTTTAACTTCAGCGACCAATCACGGTGAAGAAAATTTTTATGCTGTGTGTAAAGGCTCTATTCAAGTATAATAGAGCAGGAAGTAGAGGTGATTCTGTATAGTACTAGTAGTACTACTCACGTACTACTACTACCAACTACCAAACTAGTTCATTCTTTATACTTGGTAGACGTGTCCTGTCCCGTGTTCTATCTCTATCTCTATCCTACAAGCTAGTAAATTTACTTGGAATGGGACTGACTTGTGTAGTTTGTGCCTTGTGTTGATGTGTGTTTGGTTTGGTGGTTTCTTCAGATTTCTGAACACCTGAAATTTTTAAATGATTTCCGGCCGGCCATAAAAAGTTGCTGTTTTATTTTATAGTCGAACGAAGTTCGTCAATTCAAGTGTCAACGTCAGCTTTGTCAAGAATAATATTGTCAATTCCTAATACATTTTTCATCCTCATCTTATATCAGATAACAATAAAGTCTCAGAATGTCGGATATTGAAGATTTTATGGTGGATGAAGAGGAAGACTACGGATTGGTAAGTTCATCTCATTAGTTTTAATTTTTGAATTCTTATTATAAAATTTCAATTATCGAAGCTGAAACTTTATTTCACTTTTGACATCAAGCGCAGCCATGATCATCAATAATCAAATCAATACTATTAAATACTATACTTTCAACTTTGGGAATCGGACTAACCTAATACTAACTAAATATATTTTTATAGGAGTATTCGGAAGATAGCAATTCAGAACCAGACGTTGATTTGGAAAACCAATATTACAATTCAAAAGCTCTGAAAGAAGATGATCCTTCTGCTGCCCTTAACTCTTTCCAAAGGGTCCTTGATTTGGAAAATAATGAAAAGGGGGAATGGGGTTTTAAAGCTTTAAAGCAAATGATTAAAATTAACTTC
Organism: Tomocerus maximus; assembly: GCA_019776445.1. Taxonomy (NCBI): domain Eukaryota; kingdom Metazoa; phylum Arthropoda; class Collembola; order Entomobryomorpha; family Tomoceridae; genus Tomocerus; species Tomocerus maximus. The sequence goes on along the minus strand of JABASH010002858.1, from coordinate 13,413 downwards.
AAGCTTAACAATTATCCGGAAATGATGAACCGATACAAACAATTACTGACGTACATTAAAACAGCGGTGACCAGAAATCACAGTGAAAAGTCAATCAACTCAATTTTGGACTACATTTCCACATCAAAAAATGTAAATCCGTCTTTCACGTTTATATTTGTACAGAGCAGAGAGATTTGTTTGATAGGTTTCATATTATTTTTCCGTGTATTCATCAAAAATCCTCTTCCCATTCCCGATAATCTCATTGGTATTGGCCACAAATTACAGATCCCTCTTATCAAAGCGACTGAACATGAACATGGGGAATATTGTTCACCTAGATGCCCCCGATTAAATTAAATTCTTTAGCAATAGAAACTATCCTAGTATCCTGTACTGTACCTTTGTTGTGCAATACAATCTAAGGATTTCGATTCTTACTTCGACAGGATGTAATAATGGCCCAGTCCATAAGCCCAAATAGGTCTTCCTGGCCACTGGCCAAAGTTAAAGCTTGTTTGATTTATTGTAGCATTCCACGAAAATAATAGGATACCTTGTAAATAAATCTCTCTACTGTTCAAATCAAAAAGGTATGCGTCTGGGAATATTCAGGTTGCTAATTTAATCTTCATTCGATTACGTTTTCCAAAAAATCAACAAACTCTTAAGACGCACACGTTTTTGACCGAAACAGAATACCGAATAATGGAATAATATATACTACGAATATACATGGCTCAATAGATACTGAATATCGACGCATCTAGTATCTTTTTAGATTGTAAGATTAATACAACAACTTTAATTTTTAATTTCACTAGTGAAAGCGTTTTTCTTAGAGAAATGGAAATCATAATAATATTAGGTTAAATGGTTAAATGATACATGCTGTAAAACATTACAAAAATAATTAAGCTGTACATGCTTGTAAATTGACATGAGATGAGAGTCAAGCGTAAGGCCAAGCTCTTAATGAATGTTAATGCTAATAATTACCTATTATAATTAAATATTGTGAGTCATCTTGTAGTTATGTTGTTGTTTTAGATGGAACTGTTGCAAAACTTTTATGAAACAACTCTAGAAGCATTAAAAGATGCCAAAAATGATCGACTGTGGTTTAAAACAAATACTAAGCTTGGGAAGCTGTACTTTGATCGTGGTGACTATCCAAAATTGGCCCGGATTCTAAAGCAGCTACATCAGTCATGTCAGGTAAGTAATGACGTAAATACAAAATAAGTATTGTTTTTTGTAGTTAGTAAAACAAAAATAAAATGCTCTATCCAATCCTTCCAGACAATTTTTAATTATTTTGAACTTGTTGTTAGACCGATGATGGAGAAGACGATCTTAAGAAGGGTACCCAATTGTTGGAGATTTATGCGTTAGAGATTCAAATGTACACAGCTCAGAAAAATAATAAAAAGCTTAAGGCTTTGTATGAACAATCACTTCACATCAAATCAGCCATTCCGCATCCACTTATTATGGGTGTTATTCGCGGTAAAATAAATAAATAGATAAATAATTAATAATAATTGAAAAACATTGCCACTCTAAAGTTTTCATTTGCATTAATTATTACTATTATATTATTATATTATGTATTTTTTTAAATATTTAAACCGAATATTTTCAGAATGTGGAGGTAAAATGCATCTTCGTGAAGGAGAATTTGAAAAGGCTCATACTGATTTTTTTGAAGCGTTTAAAAACTATGATGAATCTGGAAGCCCTAGAAGAACAACTTGTTTGAAGTATCTCGTCCTGGCAAACATGTACTTAATACAGTTTTTAAGCACCATGTCTTTTTATCTTTATCTAACAATATATATTATAATAACTAACAATACATATTTGTTTTTATTGTCAAGGTTGATGAAGTCAGGAATCAATCCTTTCGATTCCCAAGAGGCAAAACCGTACAAAAACGACTCAGAAATATTAGCAATGACAAACTTGGTTTCTGCTTATCAGAACAATGACATAAACGACTTTGAGAAAATATTAAAGCAAAATCGATCTAATATAATGGATGATCCATTTATCCGGGAACATATTGAAGGTACTTATAGTTACTTTTTATTCCTTGTGTTTTTTATATCTACAAAAAAAATTACTATTTTAATTAAACAATAACCTTCACTATGCATTAATAATATGTGTACAAAATGTGCCACATTAATATTAAGGAACCAAGGGTGCACCTGGGTGGCTTCCCACCTTTTGGTTGCACAGAGAACGGGTCACATAGTAAATAATAGAATACTTCAGACGGGTAAACTCCGAATATTTCAGTCTAGGGCACTTAGGTTTTTGAAAAAATGATTTTAAACAGGCAAAATCATTTTTTGAAGAAAAAAGAGAAAGTCTGAAAGGGGACTTACATTAGGGGCAAAAGAAAATAGGCGCTAAGCCCCGCTGCTGAACGCTTATCCAAACGCTTATCTCCTCGCTAGGAGATTTCCCTGGTCAATTATTTTCAGCACTCTAATTGAATTTCGAAAGGCTTAGGCACCAATATTTGGTTTAATTTCGAAAGATGTTAACCCACCCAGAGTGCCGGTGTTTGTTGTTTTGTACATTGAATACGCGCGTGCGACTTTTGAGGAGTTATTTCATGGCATAGAACAAACATGCTTCCGTACAGAAAAGACGTTTATGATATGAGACAGACAGAGATTAAAAAAATTAAGATTGAGAACAAGAGATACGTGTTCATTTATTACAACTAACGCTCATTTGACAGAATTGTAGTGTATAACATTTAATGTAGCCTAACCAATACAAAAGGCGACGTTGCGCGTTGGCGACGTAAAATCTCACCTTAATATAGTGAGTTGAGTGAGGTGAAAGTGGTGAAAGTCAAGAAATCGATAGACTTATAATAGACTACTGTTAACAAATCATAGATATTATATTATATATTTCAGTATTACCAAAAAGATGTCTTAGCTTTTTAGAATTGTAATCTGGCATCGATTTAATGTTTTCATACTTTGTTTTAGATCTATTACGAAATATCCGCACCCAAGTTTTGATAAAATTGATAAAGCCATACACACGAATACACATACCGTTCATTTCTAAGGAACTGAATATTGATGCAAGCGAAGTAGAGGCTTTACTAGTTTCCTGCATTCTCGACAAGTAAGTACAGTTATAAAATGTAACCGAGTATACGTGAATACTTAAATTATCTACATACAGAGCATCCGAAAACCAGTTGACGTACATGAGCGGCTACTTATGTTTAACAATGTTTCAATATGGTTGCATAAAAAATTATTATGACTATGGCATCGACTATAATCGACTTTAAAAATTCACCAACCACTAACTCATAGTCCAGTAAATTTAAGTCTCCAATTGCAAGCAAATCGGTTAAAAAAGGGACAAAATATTATCACCGAAAGTGGAACCTTATGTGAAAGCACTTTCCAATAGCACATTTTTTGTGGTTTCCCTTTCCGCTGTCTTTTGTTTCAAGTAGCCCAGTGCATAAAAGCCTAAAGTTTAAGGTGTCATGAATATTTACTAATAATAATATCCAAATGTTTCATTCAGATCTTTTAACGAATAGCGTTTTGAATTGTTCGTTTACTTACGTTGAGTCGAATGAAAAAGACTCGGGAAGATTTTCGTTTTCAATCTTTTTCAATCAATCAATCAATTCTTCAATCAATTTTCAAGCTTTAATTTCTCAATGAGAGCTCGAGCTCCCCTTTCCCTTGTTGGGAAATTTTTGAAATACGAAGTCCAACAGCTTTAGTCTGTCAACTTTTTACCTGTTTAGCATATGCGTACTGATTTTTGGATCGCTCTGTATTTTTATCAGTATCAATTATAAAGATACATCCAGTATCGGGGAAACGTTTTCACGGCGATTCCAGAACAACGTTTTTACGCCATTATAAGTGTATAGAAATATCTATCAGAAATGTGTTCCGTTGAAAGGTAGTATGACTGGCTTCTCCCTAAATAAATCAAATAAATTTATGCCAGTATTATATGTTCTGCTCTACATTTTCTTTCTTCAAAATTACTCGCCAAAGGGGAATGAAATGAAATACTCTCCCTCGTCCCTCAGGATATTTTATAAGTTATTCATTCCGTTTTTCTACCTTTTCACTTTTCTAAATCCTTTTACTCTTTTTGTCGCTTGACGTTGTAACCTTAGCTAAGAGACGATTCTTTAAAAGATGTACTTTTCAAGCTATTTTTTTCAATATTTGAACGTCAGAAAAAACGGCAAAATGTCATTCAATTTAAAAAATTCACTCTTTTTGAAGAAATAATACGGTGCACTTACATGCTAAGTGAAATGGGAACCATAATTTCTCGTCGGCTTAAATGTATGTACAATATCGGTAATAATGGTCTTCTAAGCGCCGTGTTCTGCCCAGCCGTGAATACGTTTCCCAAAATCGTTTTCCATTGCTGATCAAACTGATGATGAATTATTGCAAATTGTAGCACAGTGAGAGGAAAGATAGATCAAGTAAATCAAGTGCTTATCTTGAAGCATGAGTCTGGAGCTGGATGTGCTCGATACTCCGCCTTGGATAAATGGACCTCACAATTGTCTGCCCTCCATTCTTCCATAGTATCCAAAATTTAAAATTTTAATCCCAACCTAAGTAACTAAGAAAATCTTATTGGGATGTCTTGATGAACTAAACCTGTCAGATTGAATTTATGTACTTCTTGTACTGTGTAACTTAATTATGTAATTTGCATGTTGTGTCTACATAGTTTGTACGCTGTACATGAAGGAGTATGACTATATAGCTGTCGCATTCATGAAACCCCAACAAAGTCTGTTACCTATTATAATTACGAATTCTTACATATTTATAATAATGTATAAAAGACCTTTCCTAGTGAGCATTAAAAATCCTTTACTTGTTGTTTTTCACATTCGCTAGTTTCGGTATACAAAAAACTTATTGGGTAACCGTTGTCGTTGGAATATGTATTTAATAGAAAACATTGACTCAAATTGAAGGGGCTTATTTTTTCCAACCCATATTATTCTGATTTATTTTCCAACACGGCCCTTGTGGTGTGACTGAACCGATGAAGATTACCGTGAACATTTATTATGTTTAAATTATAGTGTGCAGATAATATGACTGGAGATATGTAAATGTTAGAAATGTTAACCTCTTACAACGTTTAATATTAAGTTTACCATGATGATACCATCTCTGTTGCATTTCATTATTAGGTTAATGCATAGGCATCACTTCAAGTTAGATAACATAAATAAACTTAAAATGTTTTTGCTTAGACCATTTAAGAGTATATACCCTGTTCAGTGGGCACTCTCACCACACCACAGTTGACAGTGGTCTTTATTGTCATGTAAAACGCTTAATTGTTGGGTTACACCGGTCTTTTGCAAAAGAGTTTGGGTTTCTTACAATTTGAAGTAGTTGGTCAATGGGGAGGAAAAGTAGTTTAGAGTGGCCGATTGTTTGTCCTTGTCCAGAGAATAAATGTTTGCATAGGGAATGCAACATAAAATAAAAGATATGCGGTAAAAGGTATGCGAAAGAAAATGTAATTGTTCCGATGTATAGTGCTTAAATGCCTATCCCTATAAACACCATGATCATGCATATAGGTTTCCTTTCAGTAATAATTAAACCCTCCTTTTACAGTTCCAGATTCTAGATATTAATAGCTATCTCTTATGTAATAATGATAATGATCATACTCTTTGTAGATCCAATATCCAATTACATAAAACTAAAACATTAGGTACATAAGAGCATGAATACATTATGTCATATCATATGTCATACATACATATACATACTATACTATAAGATCTATTACATACAGTACAGGAGAGGAAATCATATCTAAATCTTTGTCGATTTAGTAAGAATTTATATGTGTATATGCCTTGCATTGCAGAATATTATCCGAGTATATCAGACGATGCTGATAGTGCAGTACTCTGTCTGAAACCTATAATATAGCTACTGTCCTGAAATGAATTGATCTCAAACTTGTTTAATAAAAGGGTGCATAATGCATTGCATGAGAGAGAAGAGACAGTTTTGTATGATCATCTTTGATTTCTGCATCTCCACACTCCAACATCCACAGTGTATGGTATTAGCAACCTAGCAGCTGGATGGACTCATGCTTCTTACGCAAACTAAACAGACAGACTCCGAAACTCCGAATCCGATTAAATACCGTGCCAAACTGCCAACTGGTGGTGTCTACCGTCCAAAAATCTGTGGGTGGACGGGAAATGAAGTTCGTTCGTTTAGTTTTGCTCCTGCTGTTACGTTACTTAGGTTTGGATACTGTAAAAATGAGCCATCAAACGATGACGTATTTGTTCCGCATTACGTCATAAACGAAATGCGCCGCCGGTATGTATCTTGCGCCATTCGGAGTTTGTTTTGATATCAGGGATGGGCATCGGCTCCGTTATTCGCAAAGTCAAACTGTCAAACGTTATATATTTTGAAGGAAGAAGAGCTATTATGCTTAGACCTTTGCTAAACTCTAAACTGCCCACCACTTTCACCTTCTATAACACAGGGCAGGAACGAACCTACAATGTATCGAACTATCTACCTGTGTTATAGAAGGTGAAAGTGGTTTAGAGTTTAGCAAAAGGTCTCAAAGTGAAAGGGTATTGCTTGATTGGGTATGGGTATTACTCTTATTTATTTCACCGATTGGGTATGAAAAAACTTTAGAAGAAGTCGTTCGTTCGACGGCGGCCGTTGAATTGCAGACGTACCATGCATGATGATTGCAACTAGCACGTATTACGCATTTATATTTTAGTTCTATGAATGATAATTTGAAGGACCGTATCTCAATCCCATTGACAAATTCCGCCGAAGACCTTGTCTCAGTCTCATTTCCCGAGAAAGAACATAATTTGTGCTACATGTATAAAGCCTCTTTCATCACTTCCTATCTTTCTATTTCCCAGCCAAGAAAAATGTGGATTTTATGGTGCGATAAGTAGATTTGCAAAAGGTGCGAAGTTTTTCTCCATTTTTTAAACTTATACAAAGTGCAAATACTAAAAGTTGCGACAAATTATATGAACCAGGAAAGGTATAAAAGTACTTTCGCTTCTACTACCCATCTTCCATAGGTTTCATAATAATAAATTACCTCGAAAATAATAATGCTAAAAAATCTTAAAACAGATAATGCGAAGGTTTTTTAATGATGCACTATTATCCGTAATCCGAGTGCAAACTTAAACGAAGAAAGCCATTTATTTGCATTGCACTACAGTAGTCACTGCACTGATTATATGAAGCCGCGGTGGAGTCCTCTTTGCCCATCTCTGCGTAGAAATGATTTCCACAACCAATTCCAATCTAACTAAATCTAAACAAGAAGGTGCCCAACATTTACCCAGAGTAGTGCGCCTACGATCCCAAGATTCAATTTCTGCGAATTTGACAGCTGAGTACAACATAGGTAATAAAGTTAATAATTTAATTATTCTTCAATTTACTAACCAAGGAAATAAAAAAATGACATTTGGTGAAAGCTCATTCAATATTTAGTGAAATAAAATTGATTCTGTTCAATACATATCTGCAGGAAATTGGAGAATTGAGGAATTCATTCAGATCCATAATCCAGAAGAAAAATCCGCAGACGTAAGTGTATTGTATTAGTATTGTATATACAAGCATAAAAGTAAATTCGTAATAATTAAAAGTTTTAATATTGGACCATGGCCATGTGGTTACTGTTTATATTCAATATTACTGGTGATTTGGTGATACTATTGCTATAAAATAATAATTCATACACTTACTATCAACTATATAGCAGCTTAGTTTAAAAACTTTTACTATATATGAAGAAAACCTTATACGACCTTATCAGATCAGAATCAGATTTCTATTTGCCATATTTGCAGCGTCTGACCATTTCGGATTTAGTTTGCAAGTTGCAGCTGTCATATAAGTTGCTTGCATTGCAAGTATATTATGAGACAAGCAACGATTTATATAAGTTATAAATGTCCACGTCCCCATTACCTTACCGTCAAAGTCATAATTATCTGATATAAGTTTTACACACCACACAGTACAGGAAAATCACATTTTGTGAAATTAGTGACATATTTATGTGTGAGAGTGACGTGATTTTGTTTGCTATTACCACCGTTCTAAAGGTGTATACAGTATATATTATTATAGCAATTATACAGTGGTTACTAATTACTAAAGAACATTTGCAATTTGCATGTAAACCACGATCTACGTTACAGTGTGAGTGCTATTATGGTAGGGCTATGTGATAATAAAAAGACGTTGCAAACACAAAATATAATCTTAAATTGGGTAGTTATCACAATGGTTATATTTTGAAGTTCGAAAGGTTTGTGTTTGTTATTAAAGTTTTGTGGGAGTATGAGATGGAGTAAATTTTTTTACACTTTATAGAATAGATCGAAATAAATAGACGATGAATATTAGAAATGGAATATAAATACTAATAAATGTATTTTACGATCTTTATTATTTGTAGCCGCAAATTGAATACATTAATGGTCATTGGATATTGGATATATTAAGCTTGAGTGTTGGAGATTGAGAAGACTGACATATGGATGATTCTAAGGATATAGTAAAGCATGATGATGGTAACGTGCCACCTAAAGGTTGGATAGCTTGCTAAATCTACAATCTTCTGATTTTACAACACAAATTACGGTCATCTACAGATGGTAAGATATGAGCGATTATAGATTTTGATAAAACTGTAAATCCACTTTGCAATTAAAAGGTTTTGTATAATAATTGAGTTACAAAACGTTTAAAAGTAATCAATAATGTTATTCAATGTGAAATAAATCCATTTTCCCTTATTGAGGAGTTTTCTTTCTTGTTGCCAATATTAAGAGTTAAGACATCTTTGTCTTAATATCAAAGAATGTCTTTGCAACAATTATCAGTACTTGTATATTGGAAAGAAAGGAATATTTCATATTTTAATAGCAAAGTTGACAAGGGAAGCATGAATTCCTGTATTTTCTGGCAAAGAGCTGTGAATTTTTATGTGTTTGTTTTTATTGTAAACAGAATTTCATATTTTTGTTATAAAAAGCTTATACACAACTTAATTGTAAATTATTAGAATTTGAAGCATTGATGCTTATCAATGTACGTAAGGTACCTACCCATCATTTTCATAACTATTATATAATATGTAATTAAGAATCTTTATTCATATCATTTGTACCTAATCTGCTCTAACCGTCTAATAAAAAAATACAATCCTAACATGCCTACAAGGTCATTAAATAGTCGGTGAAAACAAAAATTCTGAAAATGACCCATTAACATTTGATATTAAGAAAAAAAGTTTGTCTTTTACCTTTTATACATTGAACGCATTAGTAAAAGTTATTATATGTATATATATATATGCCAGTTAAAGCGTTCATGACAGTTATAACTTGTTTCCGTAAACAAATATCATAATATGTGAGTCAAAGCATACTTAGTGAAAGTTGTACCTTAAATCCATAAACAGATATATCATATATGTGAGTGAAAGCATTAGTGAAAGTAAGTTGAGTTCGTAAAAAGCTCTCTATTATATGAGTGAAAGTACCAATGAAAGTTGTACGTTGAGTTCGCAAACAGCTCTATTATATGAGTGAAAGTATCAATGAAAGCTGTACGTTGAGTTCGCAAACAGATCTATTATATGAGTGAAAGTATCAATGAAAGTTATAAGTTGAGTTCGTTAACAGCTATCCCATACATATGATTGACAGCATTATTGAGACCCATGTTAATGTGATTTGAATCGAAACAGATTATCAACACAAATTGAAATTTTTGTTGTATGTATTGTGTATTGTATACCGAACAAGAAGTAAAGGCTCTCGTTGTACTCATGTGAAGGTAAACTATTTATGTTACTCCATGACCCAAGTCGAGGTAGACCGAATTTATTTGATCCTGTCAGTTGATTGCATGATACAAACTCATCAATTTTACTTTGTGTTTTCATAAATTCACATTACATTATCAGTCCATTATAAAATATTACACATTCTGCAACTTCGTTTTTTCTAAAATGCATGTGAATTCGTGATAGTAATTTTATGCTATTCAATATTTCAGCTACGTTGATATTCCCACTTCCATCGATGGCACCTCTTCCCCCACAATGCATAAGTGCGTCAATGCCTACGACTCCTCTTCCAACGGCAATGATTCCGTTACCGCTGGATCCGAATTGTCCACCAGCTGTTCTGCCATCATTTGCGACAACCTCAGGCCAGACTCAAAACAGCGGGTTTTCTACCAGAGGACATTCCAGATCTTCATCTCCAATGGCTCCCCAGCCAGCTCCTGGGCAAACACTTTTAGGAATGGACTCATGTTCGTCTCTGTCTGTTTCTGCACTTCTGCCTACACCTGTTTGTGGAGTATGCGGACCAGCAAATCCTAACTTTATTTTCGCCGCCCCTTCTACCGAATTGACAGTTTTTCCTCATTTTCCAACAGTCCCAGGGCAATTCGTCGTGTATTTTCATATAAATCCGGGCGTGAACGTTAGTTTTCATGTCGGCGACCAGCTGCAAGTCATCAAAGGTGAGCAATTTAAAGCATATTTTTTAGAGTTTTAGTGGACAGGTATAACGAACACTAACACAACCTTAATCATGTACACTTTGTGCAGTCTATTTTATGTAGGTTAGATGTTTTCCCAATATGAAAACAGATGCAGCTTAATTAATTAAGAAGCGCCCGATTACACAGGCCTTTACTCTTTACATATGCGATATGTGTTAAAACTTTCAATGTTAAAAAACTGAGATTCCGTACGGTTATTACAATTAATACGATTACCTGCGACATGTTTGGCGATGCAATTTCCATGCATTCATACAGGAATCATTTGGAATGGCTGAAGCTGAAAATATTGTTATTTTGACCCCAGCTAACGGGGAACTACAATAAGCATGCGGAACGGTTCCCGGCCGGTCCCCCAATTGGTGGTTGATTTTTGCAACTAGCCAGTAAAATTGCTTGCACCATATTTTTTGATATATTCATCGTATATGAACTAGGAGTTAGCATTATGTTCATATCTTGGTATCATAATTTATAATTATCATAAACTTAATGTATTTACTATTGACTATATTCAGAGAGTATAACATGGTAATAGTGCATATTATTGAGTTGAAAGTTACTTCTTAGGAGACTTGGTAAAAATCATAAAAAAAATTCATGGAATTTTGCAATTAAGAATTTGGCTCATGCAATTTTTGGCTAGTTGTAAAAATCATCCGCCAATTGGGGGGCTGGCGGAAACAGTTCGGACGCATAGTAGTTGTCTCCCATTAGCTGGGGTCAACATTAGTTATAGATCTGATTCTGAACCGACAATAAAAGTCGCCAAATGAGTAATTATTCTCTCCGGTGGTTTATAAGATAAGTATTTTAAGTAGTTGTGGAGTAGCGTTGTTGATGAAGTTTCAGGTAGGATGAGGAATTTGAGGAACTCGATAGATTGGAGTCGTCATAATCATAGTATACTTAAATCAAGTATTGCTGCATGTCATCGTACCTAATATTTTATATTAGATATTCGTATTCATTTACTTACTAACATGTGAATACTACAGAAAAATAAGTTTTGACTTTCCTTACTACTGGCTCGGTTCTGTATTAGTATATTTTTTGCTCTGCAGTATAATTCAATCCATCTTTGTATGTCTACTATAATGTATGAAGGTGAATAAGGAAGGGAAATGTAAAGTAAAACTGTGTAATCTAAAAATGCATGCATAGAAATTCATACTGCATATACATTGAATTGTGCACTGCTGCACCTCGTGTACGTGCTTAAGATTTACCTGTGGCCTGTGTAAAAGTTAGTATCTATAAGTATAGAATATAGTCTTAGTAATTTGCAGTAATGACGAATCAGGCTCAGGTATTTCTAACAAACTGTTTACCTACTTTTTATTACTGATTTTCGAAGAATGAGTTGTTCGTTATTTGGCTCTAAAGGAGTCAGTGGGGTAGCTAGTATATTAGTACGTATACCAAGTACTAAGTAAAGCTTCTTTCTGAAGGTCAAATCCTCATTAGTCATTAGCCATTGTCATTATTACTTGCTCCCTATTGTTGTTGCACAAATTATCTATAGAGCAAGAAAAACAAAGTAGCAGATTTCGTGTATTCATTTTGTTTGTAGAGCTGACGGTGCATGGTGGTACATATACTATACTACTAGTCACGCAGTCAATCTGTACACGTAACCTAACGAAATTTGCAAAGAAAAAGTATGAAAAATGTAATATGTAAAGTTTGTTTTGTACTCTATATACAATATTATATGTATTTGAGTATTGTTTCATAGTTCATAATCTGCAATTTTATAATTCAGGTTTATTGGGTAGTTAAGCTCACTCACTTCGTTAATTTGAATAAGTAAGTTTTATAATATGGGGACTGACTGAATTAGTGAAATTTTTATTGATTGACCTCTGATATCTTTACACCGCCCTTGCACAACTTATATAATAAACAAGCTAAGTAGTAAAACTCAAGTAAAGAAGTGGACTTGTGGATTACAACTTTCGGCCTTGATTTGTGACGTTACCGAAAAAATCGCTCCAGAAGTGACGTTACTAGTTGCACTTCTTCTGCCAGTGCACTCTACCAGTGACAAATCACCCCCTCTTTACTAAAAGTTGACCATTTGGGTTAGTACGTAATACTTACGTACCAAGATATTTTTTCTCGCATAGAGGCTCAATTGTCCAGATGTGAATATCGTTACAATACAACAACCATTAGACTCGAGACGCTTGTCGTAATTTAGAAAGTCCTTACAAATAACAAGTCAAAATATCGTTTAGGGATTATGGGGTTTCATAAAGTCAACCGTATAACGTTAACTACCTAGTTTTTAATGATCTGTTCTGCTATAGTACCATATAACCACCACCCCTTGCCCTTGTCTTAATGTATTTGTCTGGGTATTTTACTCTTGATGTCTTGCTGCTGGAAGTTTAAGTTTAAGTTACAATCCCGACGATGCGAGATGGTGAGGCTCAGTCACTCAGTATCTCGCTCCTGTCTCCTCTCTACTTATTTACGCTAGTATAATATAAGTTGACAAAATGACATTATATCCAGTCCACCCAGGAAAGTAGTAAATGCTAAAAACTCATTTCGAGTTTCCATGTTATTGCATAGTATTTTGTTTTAGATGTATTACAACATTAGCTTACCTACCTGGCAAGTGCAAGTGGTATAGCTATTAATATGGATTCTGCTCACCCCACTCAAAAGAGTATACCGTTCAGGAAATCTTTGTTGTAATATTATACTACTAACTGAGTTTTACGCGATGTACCGTACGTGTCGCGCATGCTCAATG
>JABASH010002857.1:0-18493 GCA_019776445.1 Tomocerus maximus | reverse complement strand
TTAAATTTTATGCCAATAAGTTATGCCAAAAAGAGTATGCCAAAAAGTCTTTTTTTCAAAAATTTATGCCAAAAAGCGTATGCCAACGAGGGGGTGATTCTGTGCAAGATTGCTTAAATAGACTAGCATAATTTGGTGTAGTCCACCTAGCAGTGGCCGTAGCCGACGCATAGAATACTTAGGGTTTAATAAAGTGCCCAATGGCCACAAGTATTTATAAACGTGAAATATTATTATAATCAAGCTCCCGTTTCCGACCATACCCACTATTTAATTTACCATCCACAAATCTATGGAATTGCTGACATGAATTGTCCAATCAAGAATCTCAATTCAGAAAATATAATTTCAATGTGGTAGTAGGTTTTGGGTTATCTTTCCTTTTAATTTTCCTTCACGGCTACAGTTAATTATTTAAAACAAATTTAAATGGGAAAGCTGCGTAATGAAAATAGACTTCTTGGGAGATTTATTAATCAATATAATTTACAAGGAAGTTATAGTTTGCAAAGTCTGATTTTCTGAAATTCTCATATAATTTTAAAATTTCTTAAATCCATAGAGGGCAATTATTATTTGAGCAGTCATTTTTCTATGTTAAAAATTGATACACGCATATTTTTGGTGCCGTCCACCCGTGATCATAAATCTAATCGCCTCTGTATCCCACTCCAACTCATCGTTGATGCTGATGGACTTTGGAATTGATAACAAAATAAGTATAATACAACGGTACAAGTTACAACTGACAATGAAATGACTTGCAAATATTATATAACATATTATATTTTATCTTCAACATGTATGACAACATATGCGACAATAAATATGTAGCAGCAACCACACCTTACCTGGGCCTATCTACTTTTCGCGCAAAGAATTCGAAATTTTTAGTTCTTTTAAGAAAGTCAAGCGAACTAACAAATACGAACCAAGAAATATCAATAGTAGTGAACGTCACATCTAACTTACAAGCAAACAATGGCTACATGTAAGGGTAATTTATAAATAAATATATCTATAGTCATGAAATTGAAAAGCAAAATTATAGTTATTTTTTCGATGGAAATAGCGTCAATTATCCAGTCTGAGATGATATGGATTCTAACTAAAGACAGAAATTTTCGCGAAAATTGGAGGAAAATTTGTCAAAGATTGAACTTTGATCAGTCTATTATGTCCACATTGGAAAAAATGGAATCCGTCTCTGAATTAACCATTAAAATTTTGGACTATTGGGAAACCATGTCTCCTGAGGATGCAAATCCGATCACTTTGTCAAAACTTTTGGGAGAAATTGGAAGCGACAAATCTGCTGGTGAGTCACATTCCAAAATTACAACGTGCAGACTTCACGCATATTGTCATAATTTGGCAAAAATACTTATTATTTTTCATAGGTGACATTAACGCTATTTTTGGAACTGGCTTATCGACACCTAACATTCAAAATTTTCATGGCCGTTCAACAAGTCAAATTCTTCAAGCGACATCTCGTCAGCTCAAATCTAATACAAAAGAACTTAGACCGAAAGAAATTAACCAGTTTGAGATTGTGACGATTCTCGCTAACGACAGTGCTTTTGGTTTGGAATGGAGGCTATTCTGTCGAAGATTGGACTTTGAACAGTCAATTATGTACACATTAGACAAAACGGACTTCAGTCATTCCCCAATTTCCGATATAACCATTAAAATTATGGACCATTGGAAAAGCAAGTCTCCTGGGAATGCAAACCCAACCACTTTGTCAAATGTTTTGAGACAAATGGGATGTGCTAAATCTGCAAGTAAGTCACACTTCAAAATTGAAAACTGCAAAGCGCATGCAAATTGTAAGCGAGTTCAAATTATTTATCATTTTTTTACCAACAGATGAAATTGACGCTCTTTTTGGAACTGGCGTATATGGGAGAAAGTTGGAAACCGACTTTACAAATTTTCATGTCTCTTCCACAGCGGAAGTTCCTCAAGTGGCAGCTCTTCCTTCCAACTCCAACACTACAGAAACCAAACTTATCTGGCTTATTCGCCCTCCGACAATATATTATTCTGGTAGGAATAAAGAGATGCAAATGATTGAAGACCATTGGATTAAATGTCAAGAAAAAAAGACGATGTTATTTTTTGCCATTACTGGTCTCGGAGGAATCGGAAAAAGCGAACTGGCACGAAACTATGCAAAAAGGTTTCATCAGTATTTTAAAGGTCACTGCATTTGGATTGATGCAGAAACAGACCAGAAATTATTACAAAGCTTTCAAAATTTTGCAGAACACGAATTGATAAATATTCCAATAAAAGATGTTACAGGGAAAGAGTGCCCTTTGGATGTTCTTGCTAAGGAAATTTATAGAAAGCTGTCTGGTAAAATGTGTCTCCTAATTTTTGACAACGTGGAATCGTACGACCAGCCAATCATAAAATTATTTTCTAATCTGGCATCGAGTCAAAGTCCGACTGTTTTGAAACCTTTGATTTTGACGACATCAAGATACCAACCTGCATTAAAAATCTTTGGCAGTAAATGCACTCAAATAGAACTGGGTATTTTAACAGATGATGCTGCGATAAATTTTTTTTCTCAATATCTCAAAGTAGATCGAAGTTACGTTGATGACTCAATATCAGATTGCCTTAAGAGATTATCTGCAAGATTACAATTTTATCCATTGGCTATGCAACAAGCTGCGGCGTTCATTGAAGAAAGCCTCCCGCATAAAACTGAACGAAATAATTCTGACGTAAAAACCAAAATCGAAGACTATTTGGAAAAAATTGAAATTGAAACTAAGAAACTCTTGGATCATCCATTACCCGAGTATGAGGAAATGGAAAATAAAACAACTTATCTGACTTGGAGGGTAACTTATAACAAAATGGTTGGAATGGAAGAAATTGGAGTTGGCGCTATAAAACTGATTTTTATCATTTCATTTCTATCTCCCGATAACATTTCAACTGAATTTTTGTTAAAAATATTTTCAAAGAATGAAAATGATAACAAGACCTCGGATGAGAATCAGTCTTTAGAAATATTAAAAAATCATTCGATGATTATCATGTCACAAAATACTAATTTAGAATTAATTTCGATTCATCGTCTAGTGCAGGAAGTTATTAGAATTATATTAAACGAGAATGGAATACTAACTGGCTGTTTGGATGATGTATTAACTGGTATCCAGGATATGCTGATAAAAAATGAAATTCCATCTGATCAAATAACCCATGCACAAACTATCTGGGGGCATACATTGAGAAACAAACAGCTGATTGAAAAGCATGGCCGTGTACCTGGTTGGATATGCAAGAGATTGGAGGATTCAGGAAAGTATCGTGAATTCTATGACTTCAGTTGTCGCTCTCTGCATGCCTTAGAGTCGACTGTAGGAACGAGCAGTAGATGGACATTAAAGATAAAATACTGGAAAGGAGTGTCACTACGGGAGCTAGGTGAGTACTCTGAGTCCCTGGATTTGCTAAATGAAGTGTATGAAAAGCAAAAGGAAATATTTGGAGTTGAAGACGAGGATTCTATAGTAACAGCTAATGGAATAGGGAGTGCTCATTTGAGAATTAGGAACTACAATCAAGCCGTCAAATGGTACGGAGATGCTCTAGAGATAAGGGAGAGACTCAATGGAAAGGAACACTTAGAGACACTCAATTTAAAGAACAACATGGCACAGGTACTTAAGGCACAGGAAAAGTTTAAGGAAGCAATGGAAATCTACAAAGAAGTCCTGAAAGTCCAAGAGAAGGTGTTGGGTAGGGATGATCAATCTACGCTGACCACAAAACAAAACTTGGCAACTGTGAGATATCAGCTGAAGGAATATGAAAATGCTCTAAAAATTTTCCAAGACGTACTGGAAGTAGAAAAAAGAAAATTGGGTTTGGATCATCCGTCAACTTTAAACACTAAAGGATGGATTGCTAATACTTATGAATGTCTTGGAAGGGTGGACGAAGCACATCAATTGGCTAAGGAAGTGTATGACAAGTTGGAAAAAGTTCTCGGATCAACACATCCACAAACAATTACTAGTAGGAATGAATTGACAAGAATGAAGGCCACTTCCAAGAACAATATTGTAATAGTACTTAATGAACAAGGGAAGTACAGTGAGGCAAAGGAAATGTGCAAAGAAATTCTGGAAGTGCAGGAGAGGGTGTGGGGAAAGGAAAATCTAGGGACGCTTAACACAAAACAAAATTTAGCATGTGCAGCATTTCAGCTGAAAGAGTACGAAGATGCTTTAAGTATGTTCCAAGAAGTACTGGCAGTGCAAGAATCCGTTTTAAACTTGGATCATCCAGACACGTTAGTCACTAAAGGATGGATTGCTGATACTTATGAATGTCTTGGGAGTATAGACGAAGCATTTCAATTGGCTAAGGAAGTGGATGTCAAGATGGAGAAAGTGCTTGGACAAACGCATCCACACACAATTAAGGCAAAGAATAGAATAGAAATAGTTGTGGCTACAAAACACAACTTGGCAACCGCAAGATATGAGGAAAAAGAGTACGAAGATGCTCTTAAAATGTTCCTTGAAGTACTGGAAGTAGAGGAAAGAGGCTTGGGATTGTATCACCTATCAACATTGAACACAAAGGAATGGATTGTTGGCACTTATGAATGTCTTGGGAGGTTGGAAGAAGCATATCATTTGGCTAAGGATGTGCATGAGAGGAGACTGAACGTCCTCGGACTGACACATCTAGACACAATTAGAGCAAAAAATAGGCTGGAAAGTCTGGAGATGAGACTCAATACTTAAAATGTTAATCGAAATGATACCATAATGTGTTAAGTTTATAATTTAAGTATATTAGAATTATTTAGAAGTGAAAGCTGAGAGTTTATATAACGATTAGATTAATTTTTTGATATTAATTGCTTAAAGGACTCCACAGAAAATTTCAATGTTGTAGCATAATCTGTTCATGAGTTATTGTGCATATTTTTCGGACGGACAGACAGATATTAGTATTCACATTCAGAGTAAACTAAAGTTACTCTCTAAATAAACCTTATTTTTTTAGATGCTTCCAATCTTTTGATACACAATTACTCATTTTTTCACGGATAAAGGCTAAACAAAGATAATTTTATTCAAAAAATCCAAGCTTTCGACAAAAATCTATTGCCATCTTCAGGGACTGTCTACTAATAGAGAAATTGAAAATTAAATATTTGATTACAATTATCTTAGTCTTTATCCGTGAAAAAATGAGTTACAAATAATAAACCATTGAAATGGATGTAAAAAAGTTGCGTTGTAAGGACAAATCTAGAAGCATACCGATTTTCAGTTTTATAACCTTTGACCCCTACACACCATTGACCTACACAGCTGTGTTCCACAACCTTATGGCGATTCAAATGACTTATATATCTCACGACTTTATGCGATGAACAGAACCAGGGCATCGGATAGGCACCTTTTTGGGTTTTTGCCTTGCCTTTTTGCCTATCAAAAATAGCAAAAAGCTACCTTTTTGCCTTTTTGGGGGCAATTTGAACACCCAAGGATACACGTATTTTAATTAATTATTGGCTTTTCCAATCCTTTTGTTCACTTTACAAGTTGTCAAAATAATAATATTGTCATTAAATATATATATATAACCTAAAACATAACAATTTCAATTATTCAATTCATATTATTTGTAATTAATTCTAATCTTAGCGCGTCTATCCAAGGATGTTCAAAGTGCCCCAAAAAGGCAAAAAGGTGGCTTTTTGCCTTTTTGCTAGCAAAAAGGTGCCTTTTTCGATGCCCTGAACAGAACTAAAGTTATACTGGTTTTCGGTATTTGAACCTGTCCCCCAGTCAGGGAGTGTGTCACGAATTTTGCCCATTTACGGACTTATTAGTCCCATTGACTTCTATAGATGACACATTACGTTACGTAACTTCATCCGTTCGAAAGTTATAACGCGAACACAAAAGAACGGACAGACAGATCGGACATTCCTATAAAGTTGCTCAACTTAACTTGTAACTAACGTTACGTAAAAACAAATAATTTTAGCTGTTCATGATAAAATATCGTAAGAAATAAACCTAGCAATGCAATCTCAACAGCATTGCATAAAGTAGACATCAATTTTTTATTTTTTTATTTTCTATGCATTATGTATTCATGTTAGTGTTTCACATTCCTTTGTTCATTCCGTTCGGGTGACATTCGATTGATAGATACAGCATCGTCATAAAATACTTGGACGATTTTTTGTGCTCCTATAGTACGATTATAAATTAAAGTAACTTGAAAATGGGCTTTTACATGCATTAAGTTCTGAAATGTAAAATTGTGCAAAAATTGGTCGCTATATATAGGGCCCTGGACTTTCCAACCCCACGGGGTCAATTTTATTACGAATTAATTTCAGATAACCTCGCAGAATTTCCAAGTTACTTTTAATAAAATTCGTACTATAGCCTCCTATTCTTGTCTTTTACATTGGATAACCTAGGAAATTAACAAAAATCGTTCAACTATTTTATGACTGAGGAGTAACACTGATGTAGTTAAGGAGTGAACCATCAGTGCAGTGGCAGACCCTCATCACCTTTTCACGGCTTTAATAATAGATTAAATGATGAGGATGCGTTGATGAATTCATGGAAAAAATATATTATTTCTGCGTCTTTAAGGTTTAGATCCAAGTTTTCAACGACAAATTGGTTTTTACTTTGTAAACCATAAGTATTATACACTATAATACCGTTTTTCTTGTACTTTATTAAACAATTTACTATGTCCTTTGGAGACAAACTGCAGCGTTATTTATTATTTTTTTCTAAGTTTCTTATGAACCATTAAACTTGAAGTTGATTGAAGGAACTGAATTTTTTGTAGAATTAAGATACAGTAATATTTTCGGAAGGCTGGCGCACCCAGAAAGTGTATCCATCCTTGACTACAGTTGATCTATACAAGTTAAAACAGAAATACAATAACACCACAACCGGCCTTCGGATGTTAATTTACATAATTAGGTTGACTATTTGTACTTTTTTTGTAAACATATTTGGAAATATTTTAAAGTCAATTGAGGGTTTTAGAAAACTTTCCCCGATTAACAATTATTTTATTCCATATTTTTGCCATAAACGGTTTTGCAAGGATGTATAAGTGTGAGGTAAATATTTGCACAAAATAAAACATTAAATCTCCGGGGCCTGATAGTCAGCTTAAATGGTAAAGTAAAAGTAAAAGTAAAGATGATGCACATAATTTAAAAACATACACACAAATAAAATATTTTTAAGCCAAAAAAATTTACTTTTTTCTAAAAGGTTGGCAAGAAAATTTACCAATTTTCGGTTTTCTATTCATAGAGATTCTACAGCAAATAAAATCATAGTATTCTTTATGCGGTCAGAATTCTCAGAACTCATAAAATGCCAAAATAGGTCGTATTTTATTTGGTCACCGATATTCTCCTTAGTTGAATGAAAAATTGAATAGATTTTTTAAATTTCAAACTTGTTTAAAACTAGTTAATTTTTTTTCAAGTTTAAAAATTGTTTTATGAATGGGTTTTAATATAATTGATGTATTAATTAAAAACGCATTAATGAACAAGGGAACTTACAAGAGAACGTAGATGCCTTTTTGTTGCGGGGCGATCCATTTGACGTTCACTTCATACTTTTCGGAGTTGTCGACGTGGGTGACGGCAGCGTTGTCAACTCCTGAGCATTTCACTCCGCGGTGTGTTTCCATTGCCTTTTCATCAAGCAAAAAAGTTCCGACCGGCGCCGTTTCTTGTTCATAGTTGGTTTTTCTTCCCTGGACTAAAATTCCCTTGAGGGTGACATTGTTGGCAAAGTCTCCGTTGATGGTGAGAGTGACGATATCTCCAGGTGACACGTTTGTCTTGTCCACAGAGGTGGAGTAAGGAAAATGAGTCGTTTGAGGAAGTTTATCTTTGTGTTTCGGAGTCAACGTCATACAAATGACGTCACTGTCTGGAGCGCCCTTGGAAAACGACGCGACTTCCCCGACAATAACACTGGAGAAGAAAAGCGCCAAAAAATACAATTTAAAATCCATTGTTATAAAATTACCAAAATGATGGCTGACTGACAGGTTAGGAGTCGTGCGAGTGACGACGAGAGAATGTTGTACGATGCAGAGACAAAATGCTAATGAAATTAAAAAATGATCAGAGCAGAATGAAAACTAGAAATAAGATTGTTGCTCCCCCATTATTATTATGCATTCGTAATATCGTAATGATCTACTGATGTGATGTGACCCAATGAGAACTTATATCACGCAATGCAGGCACAGCCATCCACAAAGATGCTGTCCTTGTCTGACTTTTCTTCTTTTTAACATCTTGTTCAACACTCGACGTTCATGACTATAATAATGTCATGATCAGAGAAAGGTACAGCAAAATCATTTCATATAATTAATTATTTTTATTCAATTCGATTTATTTTATCTCTGGGAATCTGCAAATTGCCACTATTTTTTCCTTTAATTGAAAATAGTGTTTCAAGATTCTTTGACTTCGAAAAACGAAACGCAAACTCCGTTTCGTTAAGCCTAAAAATCCATTTAAGATGAAAAACCCATCGTGCAACGGAAAAGCGATACAAAAAGAGTTTTTTGAAACCAAACGGAATTAAAAATATAAGCACATGAATTTTATTAATAAAAAGTAAATATATTATAATTAGAAATAGCTGCAATTTTTAGGGTATTTGATCATAGCAAGGTGTGTATTATTATTTATATAGGTAACTCTACCTACATACATAATTTAAATAATATTTAGTATGTTTTTTCCTCCAAACTGCTAGGCCCTTGAAAGAATACATTGTTGAAATAATATTGGTCTACTATTCTGTCAGTGCATGTCGCTATTGTTTTTTAATTAATAACTGGAGATGAATAAAATAAGATAATAGCAGGGAGGGATGCAAAATGCACATGGAAAACTATTAATTGTGCGACATGATTAGGTAATTATTCCAGCAGAAAGGAAATCAGCATAAGAACAATGATTGGGAAAGTGACAGATGCATCGACTGGATTTGAATTACAGCTATGAATAGTTTTGTCACGACAGGGAACAAAAAACAGAAGCTTTTTTAGATTACCTGTCGAAATGGAAAAATTAAAACCGAACATCTAGAGACATCAATAATGATAACAGATTAATTTTGGAGGACTAATTAATGCGTTAAACATTTTGTTGGATTTTCACATTGCCGATATAAATTATGATGGAAATTAAATTTGTCTGATTTTATCTTCGGTGCTTTTCGTTTCCACTGAGGATATCAAGTGTGTTTTATGAACACGAAAATTCGGGTTGCAAACGTCTCCCTGTCTTTTAGCTATTAGTAGCAGTGCAATACCATAAAAGCGAGTTATGTGAGTTGACCAGAGCTTATAAGAGTCGCCAACATTGTTCATTTTATAACCTGGAAGGAAGAGTCGATTTTCTATTCTAGGTGCACGTTAGCTGCACCTTTTTTACATAATTTATTTTGAACACGTAAGAACTTTCAAAGAATTACATTTTATAGATTATATTATACTGATATAAAAAATACGAAATAATTATGGTATGGCCCTAGAGATTTTTTTTCTCAGTTTATTGAAACAGATTGATTGGATTTATTTTATTACTTCGTTTTCTGCACGATTTACGAAAATTGGGGCGATAAAGAATTAATTCATAAAATTCGTCGGCCTCCACCGCGCTTTTGTTAATTACATGTTATCCTATGCATTGTAGCTAATCAGTTTTTTATTATGCGGATTAAAACTATCTAGACATTTATAATCTAATTTCATTTTAAAATTAATTTTATAAAAGATTATTAAAACATTTTTCCTCGTAATATTTGAATATTAAAATAAAATATTTCAGCTAAATTTGCACCGGTCCCTATATAGTCCTTTGTATACGAAGTAGTAATAAAATAAAATAACTCGCAATTCATAGTAATACTATTACTATAACTCAAAAATAATAAGGAATTATTTTTTAGATTGAGATAAATTGATGCTGGGAAAATGACGCATTCTACAATTTTACATCTTTCTTGCATTTTGGCCGTGTCGTTTGTCAGTCTCTCTAGAGCAGATATCGGTAAGTATGTTTTTTCAATTCTTCTGGAATTTATTTTCCATCCCTTTATATTTTTGATTTATTCGAGCATGTGAACAAATCAATAAATAAATATCAATAGCTTAGCCTGCTTAATTATAATTAAATATTTTGAAATAACTTGTGAATTTTCCGACTATACTGAATTATTTTTTTAGGGTATGTCCTGAATCGAATTCCGCAAATCCCGGACCCAAAAGCCCCCACGAAAATCCCAACGCACGTCAGGAATTCCCAGCTGACGCGTCTAAGTGGAGAATGGGATCTCGTTCCCGAGAGTGTCAAATTTGGCGGGCAAGAGTTTCCTATCGATGATACTCTGTGGGATGCCCGGCTAGGAGCGCCATTGCTTAAATTCGTGGAGACAGATAAGAACAGGCGCTACGACATGACAGTCCGAGTCCTCAACGACAATTGGTCCTCGATTACCATTACAGATGTCGCTTGGAAGAATTCTCACACAGGCCAGACAAAACCCCTGGGCGGATTCCGTAACAACAACATCAGGGAGTTGGAGTTGGCACTGACGGATTTGACAAAGAACCCGGATCTCGTAGTCCTGGATGAAGATGACAAATACATCACTATCTTTAAAGCGGACTCGGAAGCATCTTTCGTAAGACGACCCGCCCCTCCAGTTCTTCCGGACTCGCAACAATTTGGACACACTTGTCCCAATGGTCCCCTCTGCAGACGAAAACCTGGTTATTGAATTTTTAATTTTATATACAACTTGTGAAGTTAAGCAAATTACTAAATAAACATCCAACTGTTTTCAATCAATATCACTGCATTTTTCATTTTTGTCAGTATTATTGCGAATAGTTAAGAATGTAATTAGAAAATACACATTTATTAATAAGTTGTGACCATTCGCAACTTTATGCGATCACACAACAGTCTATCTGTCTGTCATTAGATACTATGATTTATTATTAAGTTATGATTTTTTCTCGCTTCTCCGTTCAACATGCAAAGATTTTTGCTAATAAGAATTCCCTGGGCAGTATTTTAAAACATCTTTTTTCACCGTTTGATATGTTCCTTTGTTATTACGGTATTAGCAACATTCATTATTTATAGGAATGTTATTCCCGCCTGTCCGTGAATTTTTTTCATCTCTGCACTCTTATGGCGTTTTCTGCCTTAAACAATCGTATGCAATAACTATTGGAGTGGTACATTTTTTATGCAATAGACCGCAACTTTTATTACACCCACTTAATATATGTCTTGCTACAGAAATACTCACCTAAGTAGACTTTGATTGAAATATTTTCTACATTTTTAATAAAATAGCCTTAAAACTAACACAAAGGAAGAAATGACGCAAAATAGTAAAAATGCTTTTTATGTAAAGCATTTTTGAGGACTCAAATAAATTGGAGTTGAAGGTATAAGAAGCATTATAATAATGAGTGGCTGCTGCTGGCTGTGGCTACTCCGTGAGTGCCACGTACGTAGCCTATTCATTATTCATGACACCATAGCCAGCAACAACTACTAGGTATTGCCAATCAAGTTGTGTGTACGTGTATACAGAGTAGTGGAATTAGTACCTAATCCAAGTGTTCATTGAAATTCTGTGCACCAAATGATCAGCAAATGCATGAGCAACTCTTCTCATGTCACTCACTCAGCTCACATCGCAGAATGATAAACACATCCACCACTCTTTTAACATTCTAGTAACATTCTTTTAACATTGCATTAGTATATCACAAAAGTAGTCAAGTAAATGTAAAAGTAACTATAACACAAGTCTAGTCCACTATACTCTTGGCAGGAAAAATCTAATATAACTTGAGAGAATATTTTCAGAATTCTTTGGCAGACTCGCCAAGTTAATCGCAATTTTTGTGCAAAACAAAGTGTAGTAGTATATTATTTATTTTCTCAAGGAGTACCTCAACAACACCTATAATCCATCTCTAAGAGTATAATGCATGCAAAATAATAAATGACTCTTCTATGACCAGTCTTAAAGTTGTCTTCCCTCAAAGACCAATTGAAAATACACTTTTTAAATAGTAATTCCTGCATTTAAACCAAAAACAAATATTTTGGCGAATCACTAATGAAAATAGGATGTTTGACTATCATAAAATGAAAATGAATTAGCAAAGGCAACTTTATAATATGGAATTTCTAAGAAATAGAGTTAATTGCATATTTAAATTAGTTTTAAATAAGGAAACGACTGAAGAGTGGATATTTGGAGACTGGAGAGACTGAGATATTTATTTCGTATAAATATATTTATAAAATATTATATATGTAATATTAACTATTTACTTATAATATGTGCAAATAGTTTGCAAGGAAATTATTGAAGTGTGTAAACGACTTTAGATTATATAGAAGGATTTTTATTAGAGAGTTTACGGTTCACAGAGTTATCATTGCACTCCTCTACGTTGGGAATTGGGAAACGCGAGTGCATATAAGGCAGTAAATGTTACATGGATATTCGAGGAGGATTGTTCGATAGCCCCATGTATTTATCAAGCCATGCAATATTCAATTGCAAAACGAAGTGCATCGTTGTGACTTGTTCTGGTTATCTGTTCCCTCACCGTCTCACCTTCTCACCATCCAATACCTAATTCTATATTCACACAGATATAACGATCAAGGTATAAAGTTACGTGTATTATTAGGTACGCTACATTTATATTCTATGTATAATGTATATTCTACATAAAATCCCCCAAAAGTTTAAAATGTGTATCCCATAGAGTATATAATATGTCCGGGCCACCCTGTATGTAAGAGAAAGACATCAAGACAGTTAAGACCTAAATTAGAGGTTGGTACTGATTCCGTGTCCCTGCCATACCAATTAAAGCATATTAAACCATGTGATATGAAATAAGATTAACATCTCGATCTTGAAGTGGGAGTAAGAAAATTTATGGCTGAGAATGGATGAAAGTAATAAAAATAAACTTTTTGCCGAGAATATTTAGCAGGCAGAATTACCCTTACTGCGTTCCTATGCAAATTGCTAAATAGTATTACACATTAATTACACAATATGTCTAGTAGTAGCATATCCTATTTAATTAGATGCCCCATGCACGAACACTCAAGCACCGACCTTCTTTTCCTTCGGTATTGCAAAAACAGGAAGAAGTTTTGCTTGGTATTCCTATATTCCTTTGTTTTTCATCGTTTGACTCAATATTTACATCAGGAGTAAAGGGGTGCAGTTCAGTACAGCCTGTGATTGAAAATAGCGAAAGTAACTAGTGCAAGTTCAATTCCAAACTTGATTCTTCCAAACGTAAATTCTCGCAGCTTCGGCGGTTGAGCTGGTGCTAATGGTTTGTCTAATTTTAAGGACGGGTGGGTCGTTATAGTAAACATGTGCCAAGTAATAATTTTAAGTAACTTTTTATAATATTATGGTCGCATCCTATGGCTATGACATATTTATGGTTGAAATCCGGGAAACTAATGGGGATGTTTTTGTATACGCCTTCCCTCTGCACTTTAAGAAAAATGAGTTTCTTTCCAAATTGCCCGATTTTCATTTTTAGGCCATTTTTTAGAAAGGGTCAAGTTTTTGTACGACTATGTGCACAAAATTTGTGTTTATGAAATATGAGCCTTCCACAATTTGTTTCAATATTTTTTAAAATCAAGACAATTAATAATCATTATTAGAAATATTAAGAGAACGAGGTTCATGATGCAAATGCCCATTTTCCATGCATTTCTCCTACTGCAGAATATTTTTTTGAAAGAAGTGAAATTCTTAGGTTCCAAAAAATCCATACAGCACCGTCATTTATCGTATTAAACCTTCTACGCCTCCATTTTACTAAAATTTTCCTATTTTTATTATAGTTAGGTACATTATTGGTGAATGCTAAAAAATATTTGTATTTCCTAGTCGCCCTGTGCTGCTGATGACGCACCCACCCTTAAGCAAGCATATTCTGCTTACATTTTCTGCAGTAATACTTCGTAGTTCTGCTTACTAAGAAATCAGTCTTCTTCTTTGTACTAGACATGCTAGATTATATAACCCACTCAACTGCGTAATTGTAAAATAGTGCACTTGTTTGCTGGTTGTTGGAAAAAGCCGGTCAGGTGGGATAATGTTCAATCTTCCTCATCTCATTTTCCACAATTATTCCGTTTTTTCATCGTTGAATTAATTTTGATAGACGAAAATAGTACGGATAATGTGATTTTCTGCCGTTTTGAAGCAATCAAGTTGTTTTGAGTTTTATTTCGCATGTTTGGAAAGTGTGGAGGACTGAACGGAGGGAGCTCGGAGCCCACCATGTGTTGCTTTTGCTGTACCTCCCTCCGGGGCACTGTCTACTACATGGTCACTGTACACATGGTAAGTCATTAATTAAGCGTTATAATCTATTTTAAAGATGTTTTCTTAAATCTCCATTATAACGAACCTCTTCTTGCACAGAATTGGAATTTTTTGGGAACGGAAATATTTGGAAGTCAATAATATATAGTTGTTAATTGCTTCCGGTTTCTTTTGCTTACAGATCGGATCGTTCTACATGTTCATTAGATGTCTCTACACATTTTTCTATCCTCCAGAAGAAGGTTATCCAGATCTGGTAAGCAACCATCAGAAATTTACTAAATATAATATAATCACAATTTGAAAAGTGAATCCAAAAGGTATCTGCATTCACAGCTTATTTCTTTCGCACTTACATTTCTTATGATTTTGATCATTCTCATCATCCCCATTCCTCCCTACTCAGTTTAGGTTTATTAGTCTGTCAGTCAATCAGGATATTAAGATATTTTTCTTTGTTTAATCAATTTCTTTAATCTGAGTCAAGGATGTTTAACAATAATATGATAAAAATGAAGTGCTAAAATAATTATTTTTGTTTTCAGGATATCAATCCCATGATAGTTTCCCAATTTCCTCTTCTGTTGGCCGGATACGCTCTCACCGCTTGTGTGTTTTCATGTTTTATTTACCGAGCTGTCGATATGGTACGTATCTAAAATAAAAATTAAGAAAAAATATATAAATATTAAAAATAAATCAAGTATTTTACATTATTCCAGTCAAAAAACATTAAAAAATAAGAATAAATCAAGCTAAACTTTAAAATAAATATAAATTCTAAAAACATTTTAAAATTAGCAAACAAAAATGCTTTAAAAAATTAAACTAAAATAAATATATAATTACCTCAAAGTAAATAAACAATAAATGCTAATAAATGTTTCAAAGTTTTCTTAAATTTTCTTGTATGTAATAAATAATGACACGTAACTGCCAACAGGATTCGGTGATCCAAATGAAGTGGGCAGCTGGTTGTTTCGCGGTTTTCCAAAGCATAGTGATTTTGAATCATTTTATTTTCACGGTGATGTTTGTTGACATCCTGTCGAAGAGTTGGCAGGCTGTGATGGTGTTGGTCCTCGTGGGGAATTTCTTGATTACGATAACATATCTCTGTGTCCTCTTCCTGTACGGCAAGAAACTTCACTACAATAAATTCAAACGTCCGAAGCAGTACCGAAACAGTTTCCACCGAAACGATTCAAACGCATCGTCCGTAGTCCTCGAGAACAATGCCAACACCGTCCTCACCCTCCGCAAGGAACCCAACAACCCGCCCCGACAACAACAACAGCAGCAACAACGAAATGTCAACCTCCTCGAGAGCCACGTGACTGTCTCCTCAGTCGCCACCGAAACATCTCCCGCCGAGGAATTCCCCACTCATCCCCCGACTTCGATCACCATTACAGTACCCGCCCAACCAACAACCCCCGAATACCCGGTCGTCATTACAGTAGACCCCTCTGTTGACCCCCCGGACTCTGTTGTTGAAAGAACCCCTCCGGTGGAAGAAGACGAGAGACTATAACTTTTAACTTAGTTGTTCTACCCGCCAAATGTTTAAATGCTCTAGTTTTATTATTTCAATAGTTAGAAAATCTGCGTACTAGTTAAAATCGGACGAGAATTATCCAAATTTCTACCACGGCTATGATTTTCTGACAATCGCCGATGATTAAAAGATGGTTTGGCTATTTTCAAGATGGATAGGGAGAGGCGGTTAATTTACAGCTACAGCTTAGTTCCGAAAATTCTCCGTTCCTGGTTAAAATTTCCCAAAATTCCTATTTTCAATTCCCCTTTTCTTAAAGTAACTTTTGAGATGTTATATCTAATAGTCATTATTATCTGATTCATTGTTATGTGGGTCTGAAAACCCTGTTTTGTTTTTACTCTAACTCTACGCAGGAAAAGAAAGGGCGTTGCTAGTTTTGTAGGAAAAGAATTAAAAGACTTGACAAGTATGATATTAATGTTATCTGTAATAGTATCTACTTACTACATTGTGCATTAGTTCCTTGAGAAGCGGAATCGCTGTTCTCTGGCAATTTTTATTTGATTTTAAAATAAACAATTAATTGAAACGCTGGTAATTTTTATTTGATTCTAAATTAATTAATCAAAAAACCTAACCGCCGGAAATTTATACTTGGCTCTAAAATTAAATAGTTCGTCTAAACTTTTAATTGCTAGTCATTAGAGTTTAAAATACTTTAAACTAAAAGCGTAATCGTTGGCAATTTTTATTTGCTTTCAAATTAAAAACAATATTATGTCAATTAGATTCCAAAGAAAGATTCCATTTTAATTTCTCACATTATTCTTTACTCCTTCAGCATATTTTTAATAAAATAGTTGTAAATCATAATATTGCAGTGTGGCCAATTTAGTTCTGTACTCGTGCTGTCCTTAATGAAGAAACTGTCTTGGATGCAGCATTATTCAATATTTGTGTCATCTTATAATGGGTCACTTGATTTTCTTTTCACATGTTCATGGCCCTGTTTTAGCAGTTTATCAGGGTCGTAAGAATCGAGTGACAGGAACAGAAAGAACTTAGTAGACAGACCCCAAGTAAATACATTATAGCCATGCATGCAGGACTCGCGATGAAAAACTTGCTGTGAAAAGCATTTATAAACACTGAGATGAAAGAAATGCAATTTGAATTACTATTAAGCTGTACAAACACTTTTGGGTGCAAAAAACTAGACGAAACTAATAAAAATAGAAGTTAGCATGCAAGAGAATCTATCACGGATGTGCGGTGAAAAATAGCCAAAATTACTGGAATGGAATAGAATCCTGTAATTTATATCAACCTACGATTAACAAACAAATTAACGGTGTACCAAAGTATCGGAAGGTATTGTCCCATGCAAATAAGTTAATACAACGAATGTCTTGTTTCAAGTTAACTGTATTTTTAATGACACTGAATCATAAATATAACCACTCCCCATGAAATCCAAAAAAAATGAGTTTATTTTCTAAAAATACCCAAATATTTTGATTTTATTCTATTTTAAACTCATTTTCGACAAAAATCACCAAAGGTTTTGCGCTTAGTGCGGATATTCTTAACACATCTCTCCAGGATTCCGATTTATATTAAATAAAATAGGTTTATTCCTAGTAGTACGAGTTTTGCATTAAATTAGCAATTTTTTGACCACCCATCCAAGGTGGTACCTCTAATTTCTTTCAAACATTGATTCTATTTTAATATTTCGAAAAGAATTCAAATTTTTGGGTCTTAAGTTGACTATATTGCTATTGAATATCTTTTGACATTGGAAGTCATTGCGGTTACGGACAACGGCCGGGCATACGATTTCCATAAAGTATCACCCGATAAAATAATTGCGAAATGATGCAGAAAGGGTTTGACTAAATCGAGAATCGAGAGTGTTAGAAGTGTATTTGAGATGCAAACTATGTCTACTCGACATACCTGTATGCATGTATATGGTAGTTTGTTGTAATATAAAATTACCCATCCTAAGTATTCTACGATTCTTGATTTGCTGTATTTTTCTTGATTGTTGGTTACAGAGGTAGAAGGATTGTACTGTACTAGATAGCTGTGAAGTAATACAAGGTCATCATTAATTGTGACTCTGACTATACAGTACTTGACTTCTTGCCATGCAGCTTTATTTTTTGTGAATATCAAATGCAATGAATATCCCTCCATCACATTTTTTATTGCTACATATTATTCTACCAACCAACTCCTAACAGACAGACAGATACATTTTTTCAGTCTCTTATTATGCTTAGAATTTTATTGATGATGCTCAAATTATGTTGTTGGGATGGTGTGCAGCAAAGTCTTTGAAAGTCGGTTGTTCGAATGTTTGGTAGAATGCAAAAACAATTTGTTCGAATACCGAATGCAAAATGTTCGACTGCGAAAACAAATGTTCGAATACCGAATACAAAATGTTCGACTGCAGAAACAAATGTTCGAATACCGAATGCAAAATGTTCGA
>JABASH010002856.1:0-18495 GCA_019776445.1 Tomocerus maximus | reverse complement strand
AAAATTTGGACAATTAGAGAAAATTTAGAATTCAGAACATTTTGGACTAGTTTGGAAAATATTAGGAAAAGTAAGGAACTTTGAAAAATTATATGAAAAAGTTTGAATCTTGGAACAATTTTATAACCGCTTTTGCAATTTTTTGAGCTATTGAAATATTTATAACGTTATAGAACAATTTCAAAGATTTAAGCTGGTTACTAATTACTGCTTAATTATTAATTCATTAATATTAATTAATTAGTTATCAGGTTGTACCTGGTAAGGACCCACGACAACATTCTACGTTCCTTGGTAATGTAGTAACTTCTTTGTTAATTTGTAACATTTGTTTTTCTTTGTAACTTCTTCTTCGGAATAAGAATATTTAAATAGACTATTTAAATTTTATTTTTTGGGTAAACAAATATCTCAAGAACTCAATGTGGAATTTTTTATCAGACATTCTGTTAGAATTCTAAAGGGCTGCAAGGCACCGTTTTTCTAAAATGTCTTTTGGTTATTGTTTTTTAAATCCCTAAATAAATCCCGCCCAAAAAAGTCCACTACGGACTTTACAGGTCAAAATTGTAACAAGTCTGAGCCTTGTGACCTTCCAGGATTGTTAATCTAAATTTTGAGAGTAATTGATTGATAATTTTAGGCGAGACTGACTGACTGCTGCAGTCGGACCTTAAGGCTACCTGGGCGATGCGTTTCACGGCGATAGCACATACCCCGTGGAGTATAAAAAGGTGCCATATTTTTTTAAAACATGAACCACCTATTTTCTGAGAGGGTATGATGGCCAATTTTCCCCAAAAGGCCCTACAGTTTTCAAAATTAAATAGTTTTTGGAGTGAGAAAAATTTGATTTGGATTTGACCAACTCGTCTCATTCTCTTTTGTATAAAAAATTGGGACATGGTACCCCATCACGAATTTTGTCCTACATTTTTAGAGGTGCTACACTTTGAAATCGGTTCCCCCCAAATGGAGTTATCACTGCTCTACGTTTTTTCTATTCCTTTACCAATTTTTACTACGGGGAGAAAAGGCGCCAATTTACTTCTACAGACTTTCTTTATTGTCATTAGTAAAATTACTCGTTCTGCCCGTTGCTAAGTAACCGTATCGTCGAGGCAGCCTTAATAATTATTTAATTTTTCGATCTAATTCCATTTCGGACCCATTAATGCATTTTAAACTCAAAAGCAATTAGGGACTACTTATATCAATTAACGTTGTGATCAGGGTTGCGGGGGACGAAATTAGTGGATGGATAAAATTGGACAAAAGTGGTTTTATCCAAAAAAAACTAATTTCTTCCGGATGAAATTTATTTCGTCCATGGACAAAACTAATTTCATCCTGGTCAACAAACATTTTTACCGGACAAAACGCAACCCTGGTTGTGATAGGCCATTTTAGCCATTTTATACTATTGCATTGTAGACCATTAAAGCCAGCAGGTGGCTGGTTAAAATAAAATGTAAAAAAGCCGGCTAAAATAAAACACTGGCAAGCGCGTTCTAAAACTACACTTTTCAATAGTAATAAATTAATTTATCAATTTGCAAATTAATTACAACAATTATGAATAAACACCCGAAAGTCTATTAGTAAATATCCGACTATCACCAAATTGAAATTTGCAGGTGTGGGTTAAGATGAGGCTGCATATGCACATGTATGTATGGCGTTTATTCAGAAAAGAGACTGGCAACTTTGCAGTTGAAGTAGTGTGTTTTCCTTCTCCGTTTTCCGCCTCATTAAAGTCTTTTAAAGCCAAACAGAAAAGAATGGATGGATTTAGATGATGACGTCGATTTTGTTACTCGATTAAGATTTGTAGAACTCCAATGGATTTCTAGACTATTATTTCGTCACCTGTCTATACAAATCCATTTTCATGGACACACCTTGGCATGGTGATATTTAGTAATTTGCTTTCTCATGTGGGGAAATTTCGGAATTTGGGCAAAATATTGTTTGGAATGTGTACAATGTGGTTATAAGGTAGACTGGTAGTTAGAACAAAACAATTTGAAATTCATTTGTTTGTATGGATATGCGGTGCTAGAAACCTTTCATAGGGATTTAACACGGTGTTGCTAGGTTAAGCCTACATTGCGCGGTCTTTTGAATGGTGTCTATGCCACTTCCCGTTCTTCCCGTGTTAAATCCACTATTCCCAAGGTGGGTACCATGACGATGATTTTCTATGAAGAATGTTGTAGAAAATCATCGTCATGGTACCCACCTTGACTATTCCTCATTTATGGCTCGAGATTCGGCAAATTCAAGCCGAAATGAAAAAAATGGTATTTTAATTGTATTTACTTTAGCTACCAGTCCACCTTATGCCAATACAATAATACATCCTAGTCAAAGTGGTTGGTATGGAGATGTTTTGCTATAGCAAAAAATTTCCATGCCAACCACTTTGATGGTAGGTAATTATTAATATAATTATCTTGGGATGTGCACAGTTTATTTTGTTTCTATACCAAGGCAAATAAACTATGGTTGCCTTGCCTCCCCTCCCCCACATCAGGTGGGTCCAATAGAGAAAGTTTGGAGATTTGAACTTTCATTGGGACTTTTCATCAAAAGAGATACACTTGCATTACTTACTACGGCATTTGGCTATAAAATTATAGATAATTAATGCTATTTGTGTTGATTTGTAATGTTTTCCTAAATGCACCGAATTATTTAAATTGGAAGAATATCGAAAAAATTAAATGACATTTCGATATTGGGCAAATTCAAAGGCAGGAATGTAAATATGAATTGTTTTGTTTGTTCTGTTCTGCTTGCTACCGTCATTCGCAGCAGTTTGAGAGTAACCATGACGAACCATGTGCGGTGGTCTTAATCAAGGTAGCTGTGCAAGGTTTGCTAATTGTTGGCCTAAGAATTGCAACTGGAAGAGTCTAGTGACAATTAAAAGCCCGATTTTGAAGGAATGAATGTATTTTGTGAAGGTTGGTTGGAGTGGTGTGGGGAGTGGGCAACTGGTGGTGTGTCTGTCCGTCGTCCACTGTTATCGGCAGTGGATGGGGAATTGAGAGAGAGGATGGTGATTGTGATTGTGAGGGTAATCTCAAGTTTCCCATGGCGTGGAGTGGATGGATTTGAGTGAGAATGTTTGGATGGATTAATTGGAATCCACGTGAGTTATGAAAATGTCATGGCAACGCTGAGATAAATAACGTGGCCAAGAAATTGGATTTCCTCGGAAGATGAAGGCGCGCAGCGGGGACGCTGCAGCAATGCAGGAGAAAAACCAAGAAAAGGTCAGGAGGGCAGGAGGATTTAAATATAGAAAAGTATTGCATGACGACGTCTCGTTGGCATGGAGATAAAGAAGGCTAATGGGAGAAAAACAGAACAATTAAGAAGTTGGCAATTAGCAGTCGTTAAGTCGGTTAATGAGTTTCCGTGAGGAGTTGTGCTTAGTCTAATGTTAAAAAATGTTTTGCTGTGTCATGAGATGGTCGAGGTGATTGGGATGCGTCGGAGGACAACAAAGACACAGATTGGCATCTCGAATGAGAAGGAGGAGGAAAAGGATGATGACGACGGGCGACTCCTGAATTCATTACTCAAACTTGTCACAGGATACTACGGAGGAATTGGTTTCAAGTTTTGTATGTAAGTGGATCTGTTTGTTATCGGATTCGTCGAATATCGATGTTGGGCACACAAAAAACGGAAGTTGTTGTTTGCAGGTGCGACAAATTCCCCTTTTGTTGCCATGACACGATTCGTCTGCGAGATATTATTGTATTGCTTGGGTTGTTGGGGGTCAGGAAAGGTCAGCTCTCTGCACTGACCCCCTCTCAAGTCATAATTCATCCCCAAGTGAGTTTACATTAAATGCCTGTCAGCCTTTTCTTCTTCTCTAACTAGACTCGGCCAGACTCGATTTGTTTTCAGAGATTATTGGAGAACAAGAAAAAAGTCGGATAGGATTAATTAAACTTGAGATTTACGACCAGAGAGAACTCACCTGCCTGTCCGCACTTTTAAAACTGTATAAATAATAAAACACATTCACCACCGGAAAAGTACAATACTAACCACCAAATAAACAAAAGAATGATAATTGATATCTATCTATCCCCATAGGGATACATATTACATATATTAAATATATTCATATATTTCCATGGTTATAATAGGCAGTTAGCAGTTAGTGACAATTAGCGAGTGTTGATGTTTGATTAGAATATTAGAGAGATGGTGATAAGAGAGCGTTACGAAATTGAGAAGAGTGTGTGACGTCACAGAGCCGGATTTGAATGAATTAGCAAGTCAAAAGATCTCCATGGCAATTGCAAGTGTCGCAACTCTCTGTCGAAATCATTTCCTTGGATCGATACTCATCAGAGGAGAGAGGTCTTGGGATGTTGTGCGGGAGGAGGGAGGGTGCATATCACGTCATCATCATCCCCATTAGCAACTCAAATTTTACCCAAATTTCTTATGCATGTGCATTCATTTATTACTATGTACATAATTCCGGGAAATTGTCACGGCCACATCACTCCACATCTCCCATATACCTATCCACCTAATGCCCATATCCCTATCCCTCCCATGTTATATATTGCTATGGTTACTACTTGAGGAGTCTCTTGACGGGGTCCATACTAAAAAGTGTGCCGACTTAATTAAAGCGATGCAAATGCCTATGGAAATTCTTTTCTTGTTGTTTTCTCATTTTCCCCGAGCCAGGACGGACGGCGGCGGCGGAGGAATTGAGCCTCGGAACAAAGACGAACGTTCTCTTGGGCGCACACAAAGACGTCTTGACGAACTTCCCGGAAAATCTCCGCAGTGCCGTTCGCGTCTTTCTCTCCGGGTATTCTATCTCTGTCTCGGAAGATTCTCAGCTCGCCCCGGCCAGGACGGAATTAAAGAAAAGAGTTTGTTGAGAAAAAGTTGGTTGGTGGAGGTGAGATGTTTGGTGAGGAATGGAAGGGGCGGAGGGGGGCGGCGCCAGCGGCGGCTGGGCCAATCCGCGCCGGCCGACGGAGAAAAGGAAGGGACGGTGAATGGCGCATTGAATCTCTCCTCAGTCCTTTCCGAGTTGCCGTGCGCTTCACACCAAAACTCAGTCGCTCCGCATCAATCTCATCCTCTCTTCTTTTCAGTCGTTTTTTCAGTGCTCTTCCACCAACCAACGACTTTTCAGTGGCCAGTACAATTACCCAAGAGACTTACCGCAGATTTACATTTACACACACGTGGTCCGTCCACACCGATTCTCCACAATGCATTCGAATCTTGATCGTCGTTGACCCAGCAACAGAAAATATTCAGTGTTTAGTTTTGTTTGTTTGAGATCATCGCTCTTCATCTTCTTCATCTCTCATCAGGTAATCATTAATTGTTGCCTTGGTAATGAAATGTTTTTCTTGGGCCCGAGTGAATTGTAATGAAAAGTAATGAGAGCCAGAACGAAAACAAACAAGCGGCATTTACATAATGTTTTATTAATCAAAGTTTATATGCACATAAATTCAAACTCCAACTCACCTCCCCTGAATACAAAATATATTCCTATAGACACTATTCTTATATCATACATATTACATATATCCAAGGGCCCTCGTCAGAGTCACTTTTTAATTGTTTGCACTTGTGTCCTTTGATCCGACTCCTCTCGGGATTTTTCATTCTCAACGCCTTTCATTCTCGGTCACTTAGTCACCCAACGCAAATCCGAATATCCCAACCAACTCTCCCCCAAAATCCCTCGGGCCATTCTTTTACGCCTTTTTTAAAAAATATCAGCCCTTCTAAATGTGTCATCATTCTTTTCTATTTTCAAAATAAATTTGGAAATTTGCAAACTGGTTGAGGAAGGTCAGACCTTATACAAGTCCAATTCGGGACACGAACCTTGACATTTAATTCCATTATAGTCGCGATGGAATAAAAATAATTAAACTTTGTCAGTTCCAAATTCCATTTCTGTAAAGTATAATTAATTAATTGTTATGGAAACAACTGTTAAGATTTGGATCTGTAATGCCGTGTATACAGATACGGTGGCCCATTAGGCCTTATCTTTTCTACCGAAACCAGCAAAATATTCTGTCCATCCAAACTTGCTGTACTTAAACTTCTCTTACTTACTGATCCAAGGTATTTAGACTGCCATTTCAGTGTAGGTGCTGACACTTTAGAATTATGGCCTTTCTTTCCCCAACTTCCGTTTCTCTACAAATTAACCCTCTTTTACCCAACTTGATCCTTTTCTCATTCTAAATAATACTTGTCTCATTTACTAAATCTTAATCGCATCACACCAAACTACAAACAATCAAAATTTTCACTCAAAAGGCACAAATCCGAATTCTTGAGATTTTGTGAACGCAAAATGTGAGAAGCTCGAAAAGGAATTGCATTCACAAATACAAGGTTTTCATTTCGTTTTTTTTTCGTTTGCAATTTAAGTGAGGAAAAGATTTTATGGAAATTTAAGTGAGGAAATTTAAAATGTTTGGAAACTCGTTTCAATTGAAAAGATTCAACTTAAATTCATTCAGGTGAATTATTAGCACCTTAAAATATCAGTCAAACCTCCTTGCCGGATGTATCAACAAATTTTGGTTTATAATAATTTGTGACAAGGTTCTGAAATAGTATTCTAAAAATAATTTTTTTCGAATGTAATTTGCTGTTAATTTGTGGCAATTTCTTGAATTGCATGAACAAGAAAACCTAACCGATGCATTGAATCAAACTTGTTATACACTTGGTATAGCCCAAGGCTTAAGTGTAGTCATATAGTGCAATTTACAAGATAAGGTTTACTCTTGTCGATATTTCCACAAAAGGTCGGTCAATAAATGCAATAATAACCACGGAAACTTCGGAGCCATCAATTTAGATCTATGACGAAAAAAATTTAATTTTGAAAATGTAGGGAAGAGTTAATTTTATGACTTAAATGTCACTATTATTACTGCCACAAATTTGAATGGGATGATAGTAATTGCAGCAGAGTCACATAATATAAATCCAGAGTAGATGTTATATCTAAATTTTTCTTGAAATAGCCTCCGTCTTTTCAGAATTACTTACTAACATTACCATAGTTTTTTGGAATCTCCATGGTTCCTGCTCGGCAGTAGGTTATGTCACCAACAGTTTTTCAATATTGATAACTCTGACGATTAATCAGAAAACTTTGAGATAACCTATAAACCTTGATGGCTGCAGTACACTTGATTTCAACATTCCAACAAGTTTGTATGTAATTCTGAAAATTTAGATGTAATATCTGCATCTACTGTGTATGGTAAGGTAACAAGGTTGTTATAGATATTGTCTTTTCTAGAAGGTTATCTGTATCAGTCGTGTTAAGATTTAAGATTGAGATGGATCCAAAGTGGTTTCATGACGATTTTTTTCTTCTCCCAAATTTCCCCACTTATTTAGAACCTAAAAATCCCAAAAAACGATCGCAACCACTTTGGACCAAGGTGTGTCCATGACAATGGATTTCAATAAAGGTGGCGAAATAAGCTTTTTTTTCTCGGAATAATCTGCGGGACCGAAAGACATTATACTCCAATCAATTAGTGAGATTTATATTCGTTTTAGAATATTTAGGATGGTAGTCTGGGAGTTGCAAAAAGTGCGAGTTGGTACGGTGGATTGAGTTTGTGCGGTGTTCATGGGAAAAGGAAGTCTATGGTAAATAAAATGGGCTTGATTCGTCAATCCACCTTGGGTTGGACCAATTTGGCTGAAAGTAAAATATTCTGTTACCATGTAAACCAAGGTACGTAAAATTTTAGATTGTCATGGATACTCCGCTTAAGCAGGTAATGTCCTCCCCGAAAAACAACGGAATCTGTGGAGGTGTATCACCATGACAATCTAAAATTTTAGGTACCTTGATTGTACACACCCAAATCTTGCGAATTAGGGTCCAGAGTGAAAAAGGCAAATTTTTATTCAGGAAACTTTCGATGTTGTGCACTTGTAAAAGAAAAGACTGTGTAGGAACCTTGTAGGTAGTTTTGGCAACTGAAATAATTTGTGAAATGTTGGCATGTGAAAAATTGTGAAATATGAAGGCAGGTTAGGTTAGGAAGATAGAGACGGATGGAGTTGGAGTGAGATGAGGAAATGAATTATTTGGGGTTGATGAAAGGGAGGGAGCGGAGGGTTAATTAATTATTAATTAGGATCTCTCACTCTGCTCATTATCTCATTTCTTGTCATTGTCACTTGTTGTCATGACTCAGAGTGGAGGAATGCGAATAAAGTGTCAAGTGACTCAAATATATCTATAGCAACAAATAACGGGGGCTGTTTGTGCTGCATTCCAGTTGTCGTGGCGAGGAGGGTGAATAAATACAAATTCCCTCAAGTGTCACTTGCCTCGGCCACACTTAAAAATCAACTGCCACTAATTGACAATTAATACCCGGGCATCTCACTCTATCTACTCTAACACCCGGGCACCTCACTCTATCTCCTCTAATACCCGGGCACTCTATCTAATATTGTGCATTGTTGCAGGTTATGGGTAATGATGGACTTCAGGTCTGGTAATGGAAATGAAGACATGAAGTACTTGATGCAATCTCACCACCATCACAATCCCTGGGATCCTTGGGGACAGGTACGCTCGTCTTCCAACTTTTCTTTTTAATTTCCAATCCCCTCGCTTTAAAATGCCCGCCTGTTGTTGTCCTTAGGTGACGAGTGCCCCCCTTCCGCCCCACCACCCCCATGCCCACGCCCACACTGTGCCGACGTCTTCGAATAATTCTTCGAGTGGCGGCGGGAGTCATCACCATGCAGCGGCGGCTGCGGCTGCTGCGGCGGCGGCGGCGAACCAACAAAACTCGAGTCAACATCATCACCCGTGGTCGTCCAACTCTTACCTCAATGGCGGCAGCCCCATCCAGCACCCCTACCACCACCACCCCCATGCCGCCATGAACGGAATGGTTCCCCCCGGAAAGGACGACTTCTTCCCCCGAGGTAATTCTGCTTTATTTGTTGGCAGGGCAACCGCCGGTCAGAGAGTAATAAATGTATGATATCAGGTCAAATCCACCCGTCTCTGCGCGACCTGCACAACTCTTCTCCCGGGTCGGGCATCATGGATGTCCGCGGGTCACACGGCGACATGGAGGAAGAGACGCCCACGTCCGACGACCTCGAGGCTTTCGCCAAACAGTTCAAACAACGCCGCATCAAACTCGG
Source organism: Tomocerus maximus (assembly GCA_019776445.1). Taxonomy (NCBI): domain Eukaryota; kingdom Metazoa; phylum Arthropoda; class Collembola; order Entomobryomorpha; family Tomoceridae; genus Tomocerus; species Tomocerus maximus. The sequence goes on along the minus strand of JABASH010002856.1, from coordinate 9,270 downwards.
CTTCACCCAGGCCGATGTCGGGCTAGCCCTAGGTATTCATCCACTTCCCATTAGTCGTGTTGAGTCAGGCATGATTTCAGATGTCATGGTGACTGTTTGTTGTCATAGGTACATTGTACGGGAACGTCTTTAGCCAGACGACTATCTGCCGATTTGAGGCATTGCAACTGAGCTTCAAAAATATGTGTAAATTAAAACCTCTCCTGCAAAAGTGGCTCGAAGAGGCTGACTCCACCACAGGCTCACCTACTTCCATCGACAAAATTGCCGGTAAGAAAACCTTTTTCGTTGCTACAGAAATTCACTTGCAATTAGTTTTTAAGTCACTTTGATTTAGTTCACATGGCAATTTCATAAATTCGCTTAGAATTCATTTTGGTGGTCATGGCAAGTTTTATTAATTTATTTAGGTTTTAATATTTCATAGATTTGGGTCAACATGGCAATTTTTATTTATTTTACATTTTACAAGTCATGGCAATAGTTGTCATAGAAATATTGGTACATCCAAACTGTCAATTATTTTACTATTGTCACCGTAACATGTCAGGTTGTGTGATTTAGTTGAAGATTACCTTACGTTAGTTTTTGTTGTCATGGCAATTTCATCAAGAGCAGTAGGCAGACGTAATAAAGTAATTTGTATTTATTTGTGTAGCGCAAGGAAGAAAACGTAAAAAGCGAACGTCAATTGAAGTGTCAGTTAAAGGAGCTTTAGAACAGCATTTCCACAAGCAGCCAAAACCCTCCGCTCAAGAAATCTCGGCGCTGGCCGATTCCCTTCAGGTGAGATATTTAGTTGTGGTTGCTATGGAGATGGTTGTCACAGTGATAGTAGTTAATGATAGTAATGATGATAATTCAGCTGGAGAAGGAGGTGGTTCGGGTTTGGTTTTGTAACCGACGACAGAAGGAGAAGCGGATGACGCCGCCAAATGTTCTTCCGGGGCAGGAGGGGATGATGGGGGCGGAGGGGATGTACCACATGAGCCCTCATTCCCCGCCGATGTTGTCGCCGCAGCCCCACCCCCAGCCCCCGCCGCCGCCCCACTCTCAGTCCTTGGCGGCCCACTGACATAGAGACAAATTCGAGTGTCACGTCGCCTCGTTCCCGTTCCAGTGATTTCTAGTGACTTGTTGACACTGCTAAAATAATAAAAAACAACTGAAAACAACTGATAACTATTCAGTATACAAAGGACGAGATTCAATTGTTGTTGAACGGACTCGGTGCTCCTGTGTAAAAGTGTTTATAATTCAACTGTACCAAAAAGAGGAGAGTTTTTTATGGACAAGCACCAATTGCTCAAATTGCAATTGCAAAGGTAAGGTCATTTTTGTGCCAAATTAAACGAGACTTTCGTGAACTGCAACTGTTTCTTAGATTTACATCCCCTCCTACCTCCCCACCCACTCCTCCTCCTCCCCCTCCCCCCATCATCTATTCCCCGTATAATGACTAGTCTTGTGAGCCAGCAGAAGTTTAACAAATATTCAAGCATATTCGTTGTATATTACAATTTATCAGCAAATAAATTTAAGACGTACACAAATATTTATTAATGCCATGGTGACTGCCAATATTTATTAATGCCATGGTGACTGCCAATACTTATGGTGACTACTTTGTACATTCCATTTATTTAAATATTGATAATTCTTGGTAGCTACAAGAATTCGTGAGTTAGGCACGCGTAGAGATCCCCATGAGGTCCTCTTGTTCTTTGCTCTTCAGTCTTCGCTCACTGCGCCCTTTTTCATTAAAAAAATTCCTTTGGCGATTCGCTGGAACATTTTTCCGAGTTGATCAGAGTAGATCCTTCGGTGTCGTGGAAGTGCTCAGAGCTGAAAAGTATTATTTGAACTGAAATGGCAGTTGATGATATTGAAACTGCGTAAGTGTAATGAATGAATGGAAAAGGTCTTTGTGAGGTAGGGTCGTCCTAAGAATAGATCTTTGTAGTACATCTTGATCTCTCACAAAAAGAGAAACACACCTGGAAGAACATAAAAAGTCTCGGGAGCAAAAACTCCTTTTTCTTTTATCGTGGGAAATTCTTTTGGTAACTGTTCCTGTTTTTGGGTGCTCACTCTTTTTTGTATTTTAATCCGGAGGTTATTGGGGTGAGTATTTCACTCCCCACACCTCCCTCCCTCCCCTCGTCGTCGTCGTCGTCGATGACGTAATGTGTAGAGAGAGAGAGAGGAGCTGGTGGTACAGTTTGTGAATACAAATGGGATTTGGCTTTGCTGCGAGTAAATGCGTTGCTTCGTTTGCTTTGCTCTCTCCTTCTTTACAATTCCTCATTCAGGTCACGTCCGAAGAGACCAAATCTAAATTTTACGCGTATCGCCAGAAATGCATTTGCCCGGTTTTTCTTTCTCTCTCTCTTCTCTCCCCACTCGACTCCCATCTTGTTATTATTATTATTAAGTAACCATAGAGATAATGCACTAGTTTAAAATAAATATTAATCACAAGGTAGATATTATTATTAGTAATGATGAGGTAGGTTAATGGGAAGATGTCATTGTGGTGGTGAGGTGTGTAATTTGTGGCAGTGTCTTACTGTATTGCAATTGCAGTGGCTGATTGATTCGCGTGTGAGTGACAATGGAGTGAGTGAGTGCAGCGTTGGAGGAATTCTGGCAACGTGGACGTAGGGTAGCATTCCTTTGGCACTCCCAGCCAAGGCAAGTCCACTTTACATGTTGTGGTTTCGTTACATCTCTCCTCATCCATCCACTGCTACGTGTTCTTCTTCTTCGTCTTCTTCTATTGCCCAGAGCACATTCTGCCTCTGGTCCAAGACCTATTACTTTTCCTTTATAAACAACTCTCCTCGAGACACCTTACGTTTAACCTTTCTGACACACGTGCATTAACTATTATAAGACATATAATAATATAGTAATGGATATGTCTCGACTCACCCCACATACATCCACGGTACATCCATCCTATACATACGGTAATATAATAAGTAGCGTGGCATTGCGATGCTACGTTAATTATTTGGGATTTGTTTAACCCAGATTTTATGCGATGATATTTTGGTGCATTGGATATTCGGAGTGAGTGGAGTGGGGAATAAAGAAAGAGGGGAAGAAGCAGAACACGCCGCCGCCGCCTTCCTTAAAAAAAGCTGCTCGTTCCGAAGAACGTGACCTGAAAGAAAAGTACCTTCCTCTTCACCCTACCCAAAACGAACAAATACAGTTCTTTGCCACTGAATCCGAATTTATTCACTCATCTCCATGGCAATATACCTCATAGTATTCTTATATGTCTAGAGAGCGGAGATAGAGAGTGGTCGGCAGGGCAACAACAAAAAGTCCGTTTAGATGTAAATATATGTGCATAAATTAGAGAGACCGAGTTTTTATTAGTATTATTATTTTATTAGCAATTCCATTGACTTACACGCACCACCAACACAACGCCCGCCTGCCTCCGATTTCTCTGAATGAATATTCCCCAATATTTAACGTGGCTTAAGAGAATTCAATTATTGTTGTCGACCAGAGTTCAGTTGAGTCATGAACAAGAAACACTTTTTCTAAGCGAGTCTTCCAAGTGTTAACTTTTATATGCATATCTCATACTCAACTACATCCAAATACAAAACTATTCGTCAGGTGTGTTCTCCGTTGGCTAACCTTGATAATTCTTATATACTTATAATACTTATACTTATTCTTATATATACTCTTAACTTGTGGAAGAGTGCCAGAGTTGAAGGGGGAGACTCTTTATTATTATTATAAGCAATGGAAAGGTCACCCCTGAGTCTTACGAGGTCAACAAGTGGGAGGGAGGACTCCCAACCTACAATGTCTTATTCTTGCTCGCATCAACTCTTGTCCTGATAATAATATAATCTCTATGGCAACAACAATATATATTAAATATAAAAAAGTGTGCGAAAAAGACAATTTAGTAAATGTGCCTCTGGAGATCGGCAGGGACGGATGGTAGGATGGGATGAGGACCGTTTAGACCGAGTCTGATTAACATTGTCTTCTTTGCCGTAGCCCAATCGCTCCCTCGAGATGCGAGACAGAAAGGGTACAAGTCCTGGCTGGCTGATAGTGGCCAGACCAGCTAAGCTAGGAAGAAGAAGATTCTTTTAGTTGGGTTTAGTTTTAGCTTATCAATCATGTCAATTCTGCTCCGAGGCATTTAAACTGGTATTCGGTCCGTCCAACTCACCTGCAGACTGCATTATTATTAACTGAACTTTGACCTGAGGCGAGTCGACTTGATCCCACAGATGCATGGACATTCTCCCCATCATGGTCAACTCTAGACTCGCTCACTTGTTGCAGTCTCTCTAATTGATGGATGGATGGCAATAAGAAATTGGGATTATTGGGGAACCACATACATTCAACATGTACATACCTACCACTCTACCTTCACCAACTCTATACTTATATGCCTTGGTATTTGTAAAGACAGGTAGCTGGAAATTAGAATATTTAATCATTCTGTATAAAAAAGTTGTAGCTGGGCATGAGCTACATATTAATCGACGACCGACCGACCGACGGGTTTCTACAAATGCAAAACAGACACAACATCGCCACGGCAACTTGTCGACTATTTCAACAGACGAATATTATTTGTATCTGTAGTAACGTAGTTTTTAGGGCTAGCATTGTTTGTGTAGATGTAGATAATCTCGGGAAAGTTGAGTTGTTGTTGGGGCTTGGGCTGATGAAAACAACGGGGAAAAGTCAACAGAAGCGTCGGTCGTTCACGTGGCAACTCGTCGGTCGTTTTATTCACACCGAATTTCGGTTCATTGAGATTACACATATCGATGTTGGATAATGTATCATTTCCCCCGACTGAATGAAGAGTTGGTTCTTCTCTCTCTCCATTGTTCAATTGTGCCTGGCTAATAAAGGGGAACTAAAGTCCCTATAGCAACTATTTTTATATTGTTGCTCGGCATATTTATGGAAAAGGGAAAGATTGATGGGACGGGGAGATTTATAGAGGGTGAACGAGTAAATACGAAACAATGCAACTTTCGGACAACTTGAATCAACACAACAGAAACGATATTTCGTAACAGCCACTCGCTAATGACACTCTTTTTACTCATCATAATATTTGTTTACTCTTGCTCCGACCACGATCAATACACAAATATCTTCTCCTCTCTCGCACTCTCTTCATTTGCATCTTGTGAATATCGATCCGTCCTCGGCTGCACATTTATTCCTCCTCCTCCTCTACATATTCCTCAATTAATAATATTTAAAAGAGTTGAGAGGTGAGCAGAGTAAAAGAAAAAGTCCCCGTGGGGAGACGCGCAGAGAGAGAGACTGACTGACAAGTCAAATTAGATTAACAAACGTGTGCGGGGGAACAAAAGGATGATAACCCTTCCCTTCAAAATGTCAACTACAACAACTATATATCTCTCGAGCATATATCGAGCATATATCTCGAGCATATATGTACATATCCAGCATGTATTCTTAAAGGCGTCAGCGTGGAAGAGTGTCGCTTATTGGATTTTGTGGTTGGCCGGAAGAGAAAGAGTGAATGTCAATGCACATTTTACATACCGCCAGTTTTTGGTTGTTGCCATGGAGATATATTAATATAAGTCACTATAGCGATATTTATTGTATTTAGCTCGAGGTGGTTGGGCCATATGTGAACCTTGCACATCTGCTGCATTGTTGGTAATTGACCAACACGAAAGACGACCGAAAAGCCCATTCCAGATGACAAATTTTTCGGGGTGCTAACTAATCGCTCCCACTGCCAACCGACAACAAAAGAAGCATATCAATAGGCATATATGTCTGATATATGGCATAATAATATTCCCGTCATATATGCATAATGAGGAGTGGTTGTTGTGAGTGAATGAGGGTCGTTGATTGCAGTTCCTCTCGAGACTTTCCGCTCGGTCAGCTTATTAAAAAGTGAAAGTGCTGACCTGCGAAATCTGAAGAATCTCGAAAAGTTGACGGGGGACCCTCAGGAGGATTCTTCTCAAGTGCATTGTCCACTAATCACTTCCAATGCACTTCTTGTTCTTCTTCTTCACTTCATCATCCGACGACGACGACGACGCGAACCTCTAGACGCGCAGGGGAAATCAATTCTTACTCCGTCTTACTACTCATTTCCATACAAACGACAAAGACCTACAACAATATCCACGCAGCAGCACAATTACACACATCCCCATGGAAACCATTTTAATAATTACACCATTCCTAAACCATATTATCATCAAACACTACGGGGCACTCTGAGACTCTCACTTGCCAACTTTATTTATTTCACGGCCCGTGTTGTCTTGACAATGGGAAACTGAAAATACTGAAAATAAAGAAAAGTACATTTTTGCATACAAGGACGACTTTTTATTGTGCATATCTGTCATACTTGGGAGTGCTTAGAACTGAAAAGTATCATAAAAGAATTGCTTTGACCCTACTTTATGTGTGATGAGCAGAGAAATAAAAGACACTTGTGTGGGTAATGAATTTATTTTGCCAGCATCACCCGAGTTTAGTATTTGGAGATGGGACCAAAAAGGAGTATTTCATTGAAAATCAATTACATGTTTTTTAAAAGCGGAATTAGTTGTATTAATGAATCGATAAATTAGGTTTAATTCGGTGCGTCGGCGGTGTCTCTGGGCTGTAAATCTCTCGTTCCCCTAATCGTCGTCGCTATCTGAAATTAAAGGCTATTGAATTAAAAGACTAGGCCATAAATTTGTCAGGACTCTGCAAAGTCTTTTGTTGGTCTTTTGCATTTTGGTGATTGGAACGGGGAAAATAAAAATAAAGTTTGTTAACAGGGAGAGAATATTTTAATTCTGGGCTGTCGCCGTGGAAACGGGAATTGTATTTAGATTGGATAGGATATAGCTGGTATAGCTCTTATTATGTGATTGGACTTGCAGATGAAGACAAGTTCATTTGAAAATCTAATGCTAAACTCATTTCAACGTCCTCATCAGCATTTCTGTATAAAAGCATTGAGCCCGTCTCTCTCTTGGCTTAGTCTTCGTGAGGAGATGGAGGAGGAACATCCATCGTCAACTCTTGCGTCGCCTCATCTCCTCCACTACCTCAAGACCGGGGCTACCGAAGACGTTAGAGAAAGAAATAGATTAGAGAAAGCCATAGGAGTGACCGTGAGTAGTGATGTGGCAGTACCGTAAAAGTGACCATAGAAGTGACCGTGAGTCGTAATTGGCGGAGGTACCGTAGAAGTGAGTGGACTAAGTGGATTCTCATACATTACTCTTTCATCAAAGAAATCCAAAACTCTCTTTTCCATTTTGTGTTTCCCGAGTGCTCGCAGAATTATCTCTGTCGTCGTGGTGGTGGTTGCTATAGTTATATGTTGGTGTTGGTTGTTTATGTAAGTGTGTAGGGGAGATAAAAGTAGATTTTTCCCCTCAAACTGATTTGCAATGCAAATTCCGTGATGCTTGCGACTTCGTGAATATTCAGTAGAACTCTCAACTGCAAGAAGAAGAAGAACATTCTCCCCACTCTATACTCTATATATGACATATACATCACATATATATCCCATATAGTCTTGAGGTGGCTGGTTAGTTAGTTAGTGTCGGAGATGTTTAGGTGGACTGTCGGATGTTCGTCAGTGGAGATTCCCTGAAAGTGACAATGACAAGCGATGAAAAGTTCTTTGTATTGAGAGGCGCGGGAGCGTAAAATTAGAAATAAACATGCGACAACGGAACTGACATTCTGCGTGACACATCTGACATGACATCTCCCTCTGCAACGACCACAATCCTCCACAACTCTTTCCAATCTAATTAAACACTTTTTTAATATCTCGGCGAATCTGACTCACAGATTCTCCGCACCGCGTGTAAGAATATAGATATAGATATATTGATACATACATATATTTATATACATATGATATGATCGACGTTGCTAAGGTGATGACGTATGAGATAGGAGTGACCATAGAGAGAGAGATGAAATAATGAGTTGAGTAATAACGTCCCGTGAGACGCTTTCCTCTCTCGGCAAAGATGATTTCCAATTCAATGAACAAGAAATGTGTAATGGGATTCAGTGAGGATACTTTGATGACACTCGTTTATAAAGTCTAATGTCGAATATCCAGCACTCTCGCCACTAACATATTCCATTTCCAAGGTAAGTGTATGATCTCCTTTGTCGTCGTCCTGGTAATCTCCGAGATCTGCTACAAAGTCTAAACAAAGCCATGGCAACACAAAATCCAATCCTAAGCCGACGAGTCTTCCCTTCGAATTCCACACGTGTCACGTTTCAATGCATTTTTAATGACCACACCGCCACCACCACCACCGCAAACACCGTATTCTTCCGAGGTCAGCCATCCGGGTCACTCGCACTAAATTCTCCACAACTCTATTGCCAACTTTAGTCAAGTGCTCTAATAAATATCGGCCATCCGCTGTTGTCGACAGTCCATTTACATTTTTTGTCATTCTCATCTCGCAAAGTGGCTTTCCCCACTCTCGTAAATTCACCAATCACCAAATCAAATACCCCCATTTACATAATCACCAACAACAACTAATCCATTACCTGCAACCATAACAACCACCGTTATTGTATCAAATAAATCAATTCTAATGCCAATAAACATTTAATCACAAAAGCGTAATTTCAATTAATTTCTTGCCGACTCGCATCGCATCCACAATTCAATAATACAGGCATAGCTCATCTCCATCCACGTACTTGTACTTTGGTAGATGGAAAGCGACAACCGCGACATCCTCCGCCCAAAAACCAAACTTTTCTCTCCCGTCCTTTACTTCTCTGCTAAATATACGCATTTCTCAGTCTCATTCATGAAAATCCACAAACATTCTAAAACAGTCAAAAACTTAAATAAATATGGACAAATGCCATAGAAACCAACACCAACGGCAAGCTGTAACAGACAGCTCACCCTGGTAACGGGATAATTTTCATCACCTTTATAAAACCCTGTCTCCAATTTCAACCACCTTGATTCACCCCCAATGCAAAAATCTCTTTCTGCAGCCAGTTTAAGCTCATTGGGTTATCACCATCATACAGGGAAATGTAATAACTCCAGTTATTTCTGAAATTATTTCTGACAAGTGTACTTTTATCACTACCTGGGGCCTGTATTATATACGCTACAAGTCTACAGGTGACAAGTCTACAATTACTGGCGAATGTTGACAATAGTTTGTAATTTTCGTTGCATAAAACTTTTCATAT
>JABASH010002855.1:0-18503 GCA_019776445.1 Tomocerus maximus | reverse complement strand
ATTCTTCGAAATAATTTAAGCGCTGTTCAACTTAGGTCGGCCTGTACGTTTGTTCTTGCTATTACACAATCTCTGCGCGAAATAATGAAAGGTAACATACATTTTAAAGAATTTATAAACATAATTAGGACACAATCATAGAGTTTGGCGTCTACTTTTACTTATAGTCTTAAAATCTTAAAATAGACCATTTCTTTCAAAAGAGTGCATTTTAAAACAAAGAAATAAATAAATTTTTCTCTATTTTCTTGAATTTGTATAACTAAGGAAATAATTCCTAAATTCAGATCATAAATTTCCTCCTTTCAAGTTTTGAAAGACTTTCATTTGAAACTCTGCAAATTGGTTTTTTAATCTGTATTTTTTCCATTAAAATCTGGTCACTCTATTATCTATTGTACTTCATATTTTAATTAGAATATATTACAGTGATTTGTCTGAACTCTTTAGGCAATTTTATATCAAATTGGCAACTGTCTATTACCGGACATTCGCTTGGAGGTTGGCTGGCACAGGCCACTACATACGCAGCAGAATTTTTGGAGTTGGACTATTCAAGTAGTACTATTATTACGTTCATTCAGCAGACCAATGAAGTTATTCATCCACACTGTGAAGTTTTTGACAGCCCTGGAGCATTTCAAATTCTGAATAAACTAGAAGAAAGATTTAATGATCGATTTTATCTTGGGAAAAGAATTGGTAAACTAGATATCACAGTGTATGTAGGGGAAATCAATATTGTTAACGTCATTAACGAACATGTTGGTACGTTAATTAAGCTTAAAATTAATATACCCGAGAAAGAGGTGAGTTCTAAATTTGAGTCTGTCAAGGATTATTTTGATCCAAGGAATTATTGGAATCTCTTAAAAGATTTCACTTGGGATTTTATGGTATATAATAGTCAGCGAGTGGAATTTATCCAGTTTTCTCGCCTAACACATAGTTTGGAAAGATTTGTAACTGCACTTAAGAACAATGATGCCGATTTCGAAAGAGTTCAAACATGGCCAATGTTTCTTTACCAAGCAAGTTCAATCGAGGAAAACAATAGTAATGTAATTGTAAAAGGTACGATTATTGGTCTTAGAGTATTTTTCGCCATAAAAGATTCAGGAGTAGGTAACGCTATAAAACAAGGGCTTGCAAATGAGGATTCATTTGATCCTTGTCCAATCAAATTGGATAGAAATTGGATTCCCTTGCAATACTTTACAGAAAATGAAATTGATCTGCTCCGAAAATTGGACTCTTGGAAGTCGCATATTTACAAGCAGGCTGAGCCTTATGTTTGTTATAATGTTGAGCTCAAAACAATTGTAGAATGTATAGATGCATTTAACTATAAAGATCTTTCGATGTCCTTCAATATTGAAAATACTGAACTGCCTCAGCTGAAGAGCAATCGTCAATTTGTAACTTTTATTAGACTCCATTTAAAGAGTGAGGACGTAGAATGCATTCCCGATTTCATTAGCGTTTCAATTTTAATTGAAAACAAAAAATGTATCTCAAAAATGGAAGAAATGTACGAGAAAATTAACTTCGAAACAAGCGATTGCCTTCAAACTTTGTTTAATAACGACAAAAACGAAGTTATTTTCTCTAACATTTATCCAGAAGACTACATCCGACTGCATATTTGTAGTTTTTTAAGAAACTGCAATTGTGATGTGCTAAAATACATTTTTATAAAATCCGAGGAACTAATGACAATGCTGTCAAAATTAGAAGAAAATGACCTCAAATTGCCAGTTGGAGTTGAACACATTTTGGTCGACTGCTTAACTGAAAATTCTTCTACTAAAGAGAGCAATGAAACTCTCGATGGTCTAAGGCGTATTCCCGCAAATATCCGTGTTATTAAGATTTCTCGTAGAAAGAGTGTAGATGGGGAACGTCTACCGTTTGAAATTAAAAGTGATTCCATGAATGATATTTTAAATAGTGTGAGGGAACAAAGGGGTCTATCTGGAATTTCAGAAAAAGATTTCTGTGACTATTTTCAAAACAATGAAAATACTGAGACACTTGACAGCTTTTTGAAATTGATTAATAGAAACCAGGAGATGCCTCAAATAGGTATTCGTCCACAATTATTTTATGACGTCAAATCTAACTATGTTCAGCTTGATATTGAATACTCTCTAGATGAATTTGTCGCCCCTAGGTCAAAGGAGATATACATTTCAAATTATCATTTTTTTAGTTTGAAGATTGCTAAAACTTTAACAAACTCGGAGATTCTGTCACCTGATAGTGTATTGGAGCAGACAGATGCATTTATTAAGTTTAAACAGAAATGTTTTCAATCAAATGAACACGTTAAAATCATAAATCTATATATGGTTAAGGGAGACAGGGTAATTTGGATATGGCATTTTAATCGAAATCTCTATTGTCCAAGGATGATTAAAGTCCCGCGTTCTCCACTGGGACTTTTACCGAAAGAATATGAGGAAGTGAGAGAGAGAGAATTTTTGGGGTCTAACAGTGGAAGAGTACAGCTTTTGGTGGATGAACCCGGAATGGGGAAATCTACAACTATCATCAAGGTAGTTAACGATTTCTACGATAGTAATGAAAACACAATGGTCATAAAAATTGACTTGAAATATATAAAAAATGAGAGCATTGACAAGACTTTCCTTAAGCCAAATATCAAATTTGATGAGAAAAGGGAAATTGTTTCGCAGTTTTTACTGCAATATATGAAAGACTTTCAAAACCCGCCAAAAACGTTTGACGATTCTTTAACAAGAATGGCACTGCGTCACAATTTATCTCTAAATGAAAACTGTATGTGTTTAGTCTTTGATGGATTTGACGAAATTAATAATTCTGACGACAAAGAACTATCAGTGACGAATTTCATATTGAAGTTGTTCGAGTTCATAAAATGTGAAACAAAAGCATCTTTAGCAGTTACGGCCAGGATTCATGAAGTCAAGTTGTTAGAAGAGAAACTAGGAGCGGCATGTTATTTTGTAGAGTTAGATAATGATGCTCGGAAGGAGTTTTTAGAATTATTTTGGAACGGGATAGCTGCACGAGATGGTTTAAAAGATGAAGAAGATAGGAAAAAGAAGGTTAAATATTTTGCAAAGCAAGTGATAGAAAAATCAAAATTTTTAAACGAAGGAGACAAAATTGCAAGATTTTTAGGAGTGCCATTGCAATTGCGAATGCTCGGTGAAGTGTATCTGGAGAAAGTGCTTAGCTTTCTTAAAACTGATGCTGTTGATACTAAAAATTCCTCTCTGTTGGAATTAACTCTGGTGTCGCTTTATGAAAAGTTCATTTACCGAAAAAATAAAATTTTTATCCATGAAAAACTGGAAGTGAGAAACGATCAATTTGAAGGACTAATGGTAGCTGAAGAAATAGAAGATTATTATCTAGTTTCTGCTAAAAACGTTGTTAATGGTACACCTTATATGAAATTTTTAACGTATGTTTTATGGTTAACGAATATCCGTCAAGGTATGAACAATGTAGAGCGCTTTAAAAAATTCACACCGGCTATAATTCGTATAGGTATCATTCAAAATTGCGACGATTTGAATTGTCCTGATTTTGTTCACAAAACATTTGCTGAGTACTTTGCCTCAAAATATATATATTCATTGATCCGTAAATATATAAATAAGAGGTACATGTTTTCAGATATCATATTGTCAAATTTCTGGAATAATTTTTTTTCCTATAGCAATCCTGCAATGGATGTTGTCATTAGTATATTTTTAAATGAGATGATTGAACAGGACAGTCATTTGCTCGGTACTCTAAGATCAATTTATGATAACCTATTCCTTGAAGCTTGGCGTAAACAGCTTCCAAAGATTACTGCGGAATGTAACATAGCGTTCAAAACTTTCTTAGAAACAGCAGAAAACGAGAAAAGGTATGGTTTATTAGAGCTTGGCTTAAACTTTTTGAAGATACCTTCAGCATGTTACCACATTTTATTTTCGAAGCTGTTAAGCACCGAATCGAAATGCAATATTAGATTTCGAACATTCTTAGGCTTCTATAGAAGCTTCAGGCAACAGTTTTCTAATGTAAATGAACCGGATTACAAAGCAGATGCTTTTAAAGCCAATTTCGTGAAGCGTTACATGAAAAACAACCATAATGCTGAAATTGCTAATGAATGTTGGGATCGATTACAGAAAGCTATAAATGCAAAAATATATGATGGTTCCACTGATTTCATTGAGCTAGACAATGATTTTCTGTTCCCTGAAACTTCAGAAGGCAATGAAGAAGAGATTTTATTTCAACATTTGGATTTAGAAACATGTGAATCTAATTGTCCTTGTCCACAGAGTCAATTGTGCCTTATATGCAGTGTTTGATTTTAGCCGGCTTTTCTACATTTTAGCCAGCCAGCAGGCCATTTTAGCCGGCTAAATTGGTACGGCTAAATTGGTACGGCTAAAATGGTTTTTAGCCTGGCTAAGAAGGATTTTAGCCAGGTTAAAAACCATTTTAGCCACCACCATTAAAGCCACTAGCCGGTGGCTAGTCAAACACTGCTTATATGCAAAATTGGCGGCATGCCGTAAATTTGTTTATAGTTTATTTTAAATGTAATTGTATGGTACTATAAATACATTTTAAACTAATGATAAATAAACATGTAAATGTAACATAAATATTGTGTATATTTATATTACATACTACGTACTCATTTAAAGCAAATAGGGACCTTAAATATGAAAAAAATCATTTCCACTACATAATATTTAAATGGTGTAAAAGAGTTTTCCAACCTCGAAAATTGTTAATTAAAATACTATCCATGACTCTCGAGGTTAAATAATATTTCATTACAAAGTCATAATCTTTGGTCTTCGAAATGAAACCATATATTGTACTTTTGGGTAAAAATTGTATCATGTGATCATTGTACGGGAAATTTTTTGTCTAATATTATAGTGTTATGATTGGGAGTGTCCCTTTTTGGAAAGCAGTTCAAATTCCCTAATTTGAAATGAAATTTACTGACATAAATAAAGAAATTGCTTACTTACTTATAATACAATAAAACATGTATTGAACATACTTTAAGTGGTTGATTATTACTCCCATAATATATTATTATGCTATTGTGAGAATAAACATTCTCTTTCTCAAATGTTCTAAGTTCTAATACACCTATTCAAAGACAGTAGAATGAACTCACAATTTCCCTGCATTTGCTTAGGACACAATCTATATGACATTAATATTATTTATGATGTAACTTCTGTTTTGTTTTGTTATGTTATAAGTGGTGGACGACATACATACTACTATGAGTAAGTAATGTCATCCAGGGCGCAAGCCACATGTATAATATGCACGGGCCTATTACCAGCTCCTCAAGAGTGTTGAACCTTGTCAATTTTATCTTCATGCTTCTACTAATCAGTATTTCTTCTTTACATTTGCCATTGGGTCTTGCAAAACCTTTTATTCAACCGTGTCGCTCTTTATTCAAGGAACATGGAGTTTATTGACATGGAAAGAATGACCAGGCAAAAAATTATCTAAATTTACCCAAAATCAGATCAGCATTCTCATAGAAGTGTAAAAATTTGCAATTCGTTGTCTAAAATTATAATGTACAGCAAATTAAGGAGAGGTTTCTTTTTTTGCCGCAATAAATGCACGCCACGGAGCCACGGATCTAGTTATTTTCTCTACGCCGTAGTAAAATTGCAGTTGCTACCACAAATTCCCCATGTAAAAATTACAAATTCCGAAAGTTTCAAAAAGCGTACATCTAAACGGTACGAAAAATCTTTTAAAACACATGCAATTAATAACAAATTTGATTAGGGTTATCTGAAAAATGATTGTCATCGACACACTCCAACCTTTGCTTTCCTGAATGTTCTGAATTGAATTATGTCATGAGAGAATGTTGATAATTTATTTCCTAAATATTTAAGTTTAATTCTTGCTATTTGAAATGCAGAAAGGAAACGTCGCCAACAATTTCGGATCGACAACAAAAGGTCTATTTCATCCCAAAAGAGTTCCACACAAAATGAGAAGAGAGACATAGGAAAGAAATATCCACACAAAACAAAAATCGTGTGAATTTTCATTTCTAAGTAGATGCCCACGGCCTGACTGTCGTCATGCTTCGTTTTTGAATAGAATTGTTTATATGGCAGATAGTAAATATATTCCCATTGTTCCTTCAAAAAGCAAAAAGTCCTTCCTCCTGCATCCGTTGGAAATACATTTGCAAGTTGTGACGGTTGCAACCAAAGAATCTACATATAAGAATATGGGACTGTCTCTGCAAATCCCTTGGTCGCCATGCATTGTCCACCAGTTGATAATTCTTTTGGAATACTTGGCACGTAATATTGGCCATGAAGTTTAGTGGTGAGTGTAAATATTTTCATGGAGTAGTTGGTCATCAATTTGTAAGTCTGTAGACGAGAAAATTTAGCAGTTGGGTTTTCTATTTGCCAGTCATAAATATAAACACTTGAATTCATCTTTTCCAACATTCTATATTTAATAAATAAGTCACTTTTATCACCAATAGCACTGATTCGTCTGTCTATCTGCGCCAGAATCTTGTAATCATTCTCAACGAGATCCTTGAAATCCTTGAATATTTTCCTTTCTGGGGGTGCAATGATTTCGCTTGTTATCCAGGTTGCGTAGAGAGTACATATATTCTTTGCACGTAATCACATTTTTGTTCCGGGATTTATACTTTACGAACCGGTTACCTAAGTTGGCGGAGCCAATGAGGAAGACATTGTGGACATACAGGAAGTCATACAGGGCATTCAATAAATCGCACTGTCGCACATAAAACCATAAAAACAGTAAAAAATTATTGGGGACCTTACACGATTGACATAAAATACAGTATTAACCAAATGGTTCTATAATAAATCATAAATTTCCTCCTTTCAAGTTTTGAAAGACTTCTTAATTTGAAACTTTGTGCATTTAGTCTTTTAATCTGTATTTTTCTCATTATAAAATCTGCTCACTCTATTATCTTCATATTTTAATTAGAATATAATATGAACTAGATCCAGTGATTTGTCTTAATTCTTTAGGCAATTTTATATCTAATTGGCAACTGTTTATTACCGGACATTCGCTTGGAGGTTGACTGGCACAGGTCACTACATAGGCAACGGAATTTTTGGAGTTGGATTATTCAAGTAATACTATTATAAAGTTCATCCAGCAGACAGCAGAAGTTATTCATCCACATTGCGAAGTTTTTGACAACCCAGGAGCATTTGAAATTCTGAATAAACTAGAAGAAAAATTTAATGATCGATTTTATCTTGGAAAAAGAATTGCTAAACTAGACACCACAGTGTATGTAGGGGAAATCAATATTGTTAACGTCATTAACGAACATCTTGGTACGTTAATTAAGCTTAAAATTGATATTCCCATAACAGAAGATGTGCGTTCTAAATTTGAGTCTTTGAAGGTTTGGTTTGATCCAAATAATTATTTGAATCTCTTAAAAGATTTCACTTAGGATTTTATGGTAAATAATAGTAAGCGAGCGGAATTCATCCAGTTTTCCCTCCTAGCACATAGGTTTTCCAATTTACTCCGTAACAGTGGTTTGTGGCAGTGATCTAACCGGACTGAATAAATTTTTTGCTACTTTTATGAATAGTTTGAGCGCACTTAGTATTTATCAACTAAGCGATTATAGTTTACGTACATTATTTTAAATTACTACGTCACCTCTATTAAGTACTAAAATCGGTTGTGTTTTTAATACTTCCGCAATGCAATGCTTATGTCTGTTGCTGGAGAACAGTGTATCTTGTTTGGGTATGTCTGATGCAGTTTGACAATAAAGCTATGATTTGATTTGATTTGGTTTGCATATAGATGCACGTGCTTAATTAGTTGATAATTATATAATTATTATTATATAAATATGGAATCAATTTCGTCAGCTAGTAGCAATTCTATCAATCAATTTCAACCATCAATAGAGATAATAAATGTCCTTCCAAATCTTTCCTCGGATTGTATAAAACTTTTGGTATAAGTGGTTTGTGCGCACAAACCATACACGCCTTACCCGGGTAAAATGGGGGTTCAGTTGGAGTGAGGAGCCGGGTCAGCGAGCACCCGCTTCTCTCACTTACAAACCATGTACATTTTTATGAAACAAACTTTTAAAATTTGTTTGCTTCACGAAAATGGCAAGGGAATGTGATATCCATCAACCAGTCAAAGCTCACAGTTTTCAATGGTGTGAAAAGAGAAAAGTTATTTCCCATGCCTTACGTCGGCACTCGGCCGGACACTAGCCTATGTATAAAAAAGGTATCAGCTATTGTATTGCTATTGTATTATTCAATTTTCGCCGCAAAAAACGTTTTAACCTTTGACATATCGTAGAGGTCAACAATTTTGAAAAGTAATTTTCCCCTATTAACCATAACTTTAGAAAATATTTATTTTTAATGTTTTATGAAAATTTTTTGTACGAAAAACTGCCAATTTGGAAATGTCAAACATAATTTTGAAACAGAAGGAATGGGATTTTCACATAAGTGCAAAAATCACCCCCAAAAAGGTTCAGATGTCATTAAATGTCGTTAAAACTACGATAACTAACCTGATTTATGTACATTAGGAGATAACTGAATACTGAATAACAATGTGCATTTTTGTCAAAACATTTTAAAATTTCATGTAAAATATATGAAATTTTTGTCCACCATTACACCCAACACTAAGCCATATGTCGGAGCACAAATAATTGTTATAATCGGCTAGTGATTAATATACAAGACTTTGAGGGGAGGAGCACGGAAATGCACTACCTGCTACCTATTTTATACATAGCCCGGACGAGTGCCTACGTAATGCATGGACTTTTTTTTCTTTTCCCGACATTGCATTGGAAAATGTTACCTTTAACTGGTGTAAAGATGTTAACCATGGAAGGTTATTGCATTATTTTGCCATTTTCGTGAAACAAACTTGAAATTTTAACAGTTTTTGGCGTAAAAATGTACATTGTTATCACTATCAGGTAATAATGTATATAAACCATGGTGGCCATGACAGTTTTAACGATCATGACATCTGAACTTCTCCCAATGACTTCACATCTAATAGTGATCATATTATTGTCATTTGCTTCATCTTCAGCGTTAGATTGATACCACACATCCCTAATTTTCGCCGCAACTAACCAGATTCCTTCTCCCAGGACCTACTGCATATAATATTATTATGTTTTTCATAAATTTTTAAAGACAAGCAAGATGCAAAGCATTTTGCTTGTCTTCAAAAATTTATTAGATAGCCAAATTAGAATTTGTTGTGACGAGATGTCGATGTAATATTTGAGTGAAGATATCCTGAATATTTATATTTGTATTCAGCGTTTGATATCCAGTTACTCCTCCGTTTCAAATATAAATACGGAGGTATTGCCAAAGGTACTATATGGTATTCTATAATGCTGTGCAAATTTATAATATATTTTATAATATATATAGTGTCATATATACGAAAGTTAATAAATAAAAATAAATATAGGTAATAGTTATGCTGCAATAACTTTTTCTATGATATAAGTATAGTATCTACTAGTATCCCAGCCCCAGCATCATTACTCAACTCAGAAAGGTAGGCGTCCAACCCATCAAGCCTTTAGTTAATTTCGTAGTAGGCCATTGCAATGCAAACCCTTTCTAATAGTATTGCATAAAATCGGCGCTTGCGCATTGTTGAATTTAGTCATGCCGTTGAAATAAATATACATAGGTTTTGCATTTACTGGTCTCAATTCAGAAATATTTTTATTTAGAACGATAGATAAGCTTATTATAGTAGTGACATAATTATTTGGCGATATGGCCAGCAAATAAAATAAGTGTCATTTTCATTCTTCATTACCATTCTCTGACACATTGTCCTGGTACACAAGATGGCAAAGTTCCCCATGGACCTTAGTTGAAAAAGAGTGTATGTAAAAATTAATAAATAAAATATAATTAAATATCTACTAATTACATAGATTTCTGTTGTAATTGCTGAATTTCATAGTGGAATACAAACACTTACATCTTGGACGACGTTTCCATCTGTTGTTGAGAACCTTATTTTTATAGGTGCATTGTTTTAATCGGGCATCATAAAATGTTCCATGACCACAAGATTGTCGAACTGGAGATCCATGATTACAAATGTAAAAGTGCGAGCATGAATCTGGATCTGGGATGATATAGCTATATCTTCCACAATGAACCGCCGACGCTGGAAAATAGTTTCAGAAACAATTTAAATTAATTACCCCAATCCCAATATTTGACATCTTTACGCTACTCTTAAATGCACAAGGACAAGACATTACTTTTACTTACAAATTTCCAATGAAATAAAGATTGAAATACACAAAATAATTATTTTCATCGTAAATCCTGTCAGTAATAATATTCTCGTCGTCGGTCTTTACAGAATAATATTTCGTTATTGACAAAATTGACTTTATAAGTAGTTGGATACATGTATTCTCATGGCCAATTTTGTACTTATCGACTTAATTTCTACAGAAATAATCATTTAACGTCTTTGTGGCTCTACTCGGAAAAGTTTAAACATCAAACTTGCGTATTTACTGATTTTACTGTGGTTACCAATGAATCATACTTTTATTTAGTAAGAAATAAGTATAATATATTTTATCAATTGTAAATGTTACAGACTAATGACACTATAAATGTGGATATGTACAGCATCAATAGTGCGTACAATATAGTCAATTTGAATCAAATAGCCAACAAAGGAATTACTTATCCATATAGAGTATAGATCAATTCTGAATAGCTCATTTTTGAACGATGGTTAACAATTTTTGCCAACACAGTCATAATATATGTAGTACTTTTGAGTTTCATGTTTGGAAATTTCCCTTAAACAATGCTAGCTAATCATTTATTAATTACATTCTAAAAATGTAAATTGAAAATGTTAATTCATTTCATATCGTTCCTTACTATCTTGCAGTCAATTTGCTTTTTTAATATCCTCCACTTGCAATTTTGACAAAGTTTGATATATTATTTGATTTTCGTATGCATTTTGAGTAAGATACCTCTCTAAATTAAAAGTGAATTTATAGGATGATACAAATTATAATTTGTATAAAATATTTACGTATAAAATATTTACCCGCAATACCATTTCAGATACATTTAAAAAAATTTGAACCAACTTAACTTACTTTATGAATAATAATGTATTAATGCTAATTCCCCTGCAACATTAGTAAATATATTTTCTTCAGTGTTTCGTCATTTTGACAACCACATCCAATTTGTGACATGAATAAAATAATGGATACCATATAGACTATGTCTGTATTCCTAATAAGATATTGTATCCGAAAATTGAATTTCGTCTTACCAAACTATTGACTCTTTAGCGAACTGGTTTCTCTCAGTACATAAAAACGACAGCCAAGCAAAGACAGAATTGTAGATTAGTCAGATAATTAAATTATTTTAGTACAGACATCAATGAAGTCATATATAAACTACGCCAACATAACAGAAGGAACTTGAATGCATTAATCATAATTTCAATAATTTTATTCCATAATAATGTAGGTTATATGAAAATTATGTATTGAATGATGAATAACATGTTAATTTACACTACTCGGATCATTTTACAAAATCAGGACAGTGTTATCTAAGTCACTACATTACAGAACATTGTGCCACACAATCTTGGTACCGATTTCGTTTATTGGGCAGTTGCTGACCAGTTTGCCCATAATTGAAATACTCAGTCCGTGGCGACGTGGCAATTTGAGGTTTTTGAGACCATCCTGGTTCCACTCTGCCTGATGACTTCACCGAACACGACGCATAATCGATAGAATCTGAAATTAGGATAGAATTATAAACACATTCATATAGTTTCGAAACAAGATTGGAAATTTTAATACCTGGAGATAAATTTGGTTGACGAAGAACATTTTGGGGCGTGTCACATTGTTTCAGGAAAGCAGCATACCACAGTGTTGGAGGACATTGAAATCGAGTCGGTTTATTGTGACTGCAAACGTAGTAAGCATTGCACGCGGCAAGGTCGGGAAAACTTCCAAATGATCTTGGACATTGAAATGGGGAACCATCGTATTGGCCATTCGTTTCTGTAGGTAAAATTTGAAAATACTTTTTATAGAATGATGTAATGTAGAATGTGTAAAATACTTTGATTGTTGTGGCTCTTCCTTACCATAGAGAGCTACTGCAATCAGAAAGCTATAAATCAGCAAGCCTTTGGTAGAAAGCATTTTAATATTTGACTTTTGAAAACTTTTTAAATGGAGCAAAATATAATCGACGGAGCTCTGATAGACTAAAACTGTTTTTTGTCCATTTAACACAAAATTTATTAAATACCATCAATAATGTCCTTCCAAATATTTCCTCCGTAATAGTGGTTTGTGGCACAGTGATCTAATCGGACTGTATAAAACGTTTGGTACCTCTGTGAATAGTTTGTGCGCAGTTTGTATTCATGAATTAAGAGATTATAGTTTACGAACATTAATTACTATGTCACCTCTATTAATATATTAATATCGGTTGTGTGACTTAATATACGTTCGTAATTAATAGATGCACGTATTATATAAATAATTGATAATTATATTATTCTAATTGTAAATACAAAATCAATTTCGTATATTCTAAAAGGCTCGTTCTAATTATTGCATCATTCATCTTTTATTTTGAAGTACATTTCCTCAAAACCTCAAAGTTTATTATCATTGAATGATTCATTATATTCATCGAATTTATTCTGAAGGGATATTGTGGTTAAATATAGGCGCGTGCGAATAAATCTTAACTGTCAAGATAATTTATTTAAATATTTTCAATAGTATAAGACATCATGTTTAGTTGAAAAATTTACAGTTACATATTACGTCAAAATCAATAGCAAATATAAATGGCAAAGTAAAGTTAAATATTGGAATTGTGAATATTTATTTTGTTTGGCAATTTTCCTGATTCGTAAAAGCAATGGTGACAGGTTTATACTTGGGACTTGTATTGTACTTCTGCATTTCTCAAGGTATGAAATGAAGTTCAATCTTATTGTTAATTTAAAATAATATGAGCTCATTCCATTTTAATGCTTAAAATATTTAATTTTATCTAAGTATGTAACTTTATTGGGGCATCATTATTATTAATAATATTGTAGGTGTTGGTGGACAATGTCCAAGCAATTTTGCAGTTATACCTGATCCAAACGACTGCTCTGTATTTTATCGATGCAATTGGGGCCAACCTGTGATGTTTTACTTGTGGTGAATATAGACATTTCAACAGACACACACAGAACTGTGACTACCCACATAATTCTGGATGTGAAAATAGAGCATCCGCAGGCACTAATTGTGGACCAAATCAATACTCAGATTATCAAGGAAGATGTTGGTATCACGGATAATTTAAAATTTCTGATATGAAGTGAATTTGTTGATATTGAAAAAAATTAAAGGTTATGCTTGAAAATTTGTGAATAAGAAATATTCTCGATTCAATAAAATTTTGCATGGGCAGTTTCGTTTAAGTTACCTATTTTACATAATATAAATTACTTATGGGGTTAAATTTATTACAGTCTGATAACTATGACCAAAAGTCAGATTACCAATTAGTAAAGTCAGAAATTTGACTTTTTCGACAGACATTACATCACAGTCAGATAGTACTAGTATGTAATGTATGTATAATAGTGTGTATAATGTGTAATTTATCTGTATTGATATGCAAGGTAACGATAAGGAGAAAGGGAGATTAGCATATTAAGGAAGGGCTGTACCACTTTGGGGGGAAACGAATTTTGAATTTATCTTTCAAAATTTCGTTACATATCGTACCCGAAACCCAATTTTTAACCTACCAATGTTAACAATTTACTGCTTGGTTATTCATTTGAGAGGTGCAAGCAAAGTTTGGTACTATAGTAATAATATTATGAGAATTGTGAAGGATAGAAATTGATAGAGAAGAATAGATAAGCTTAGTGGCTTGTCTGTACACAATATTATTTTATTACACATTTACATGCTTCACTACACAATGTAAAGCAATCGTATAATTCATAATATTTATTTGCCAAATGCTCTCACTCGCATAACTGTTATCGCTTACAAATTCTGAACGGTAAAATGGGCGGTGTTTCGCCCCAACCAATCCGACGTTCAAAGTTAACTAATGTTTCTGAATAATCCTGGATTCCAAAAATGTAAGCCCCATAAAGATCTAATTAGTAGTTTTGGAGCAATTAGAGAGGTTGTGAAAAGTTTTTAACGTGCATTTTGATATAGACAGAATATATTTGGCGCAGAGGGCAATTCGGTTCTTAAGATATAAAATTGGTTGTTTGTTGCGATGTAGAAGAGATAAAACGCAGCCACTTGTACACTGAAGTTACCATGCCTCGTACGGTTGTGTCTCCGAACTTCACAATTTATTACATGGTCTCAAAAAATCACATCCAGTATTCATGAAGTGTTGTAGGACTCGTGTATATCTCTGGAAAAATCGGCATTCCGTCTACATTGAAAGAAGTGGTTTTGGGAAAGAAAGAATCCCAAGGTAGGCCAAGTTTGTCTAAACGGGCTTTAACGAAGTGACTACGAAATTACTGATCTTGATTAAAAATTAATATGATTGGCATTGGCATATTTTTGACGAAATAAATACTTCATACAATTACTGCATACTATAAATATTCAGATTGTACAATTAATATGGCACATTATAACGCAGCATTCACTAAACTTGATTGTGACCACTGTTCTGACTTTACAATAGGACTCTGTCTGACTGTAAAACTGTGAATCTGACTTTTTTCTAATTTAATCTGACTTTCATTAATTTCTACCCATTACTTATTAGTTGGTCAAAATATAGTTTAAAATTTCAACCCCGTCAACTGTTTTGCTTGAAATAAAGATAATAGTTTTTTAATCAAATGATTTAATTGATTTATAGCATTTAATATTCAATAATATTACGAGTTATATAGTTTTCAAATTTATTAACATTCCAGTACCGTGTAGTCCTGAAAAAAGTAGATACAAAATAGTTTAGTTGAAGTTTAATGCTTTAATTAAACATTAAGTCATTCATTACAATAAGTTTCTTACACTGGAACAGTCGACTGTACTGTCAGAGGAATAATGTAGGAAATGTTCAGCAATGTCGGTTAACAGAATCCTATTCCATGGTTGCAATCTCCAGCACTCGAGCATAATGTTATTGTATCTAATTGCAGTCATAAAAGATAATATAATATGCTTCATATATTGCTGTTGCTCAATATAAACAATTACATCAAGAGGGGACAGAATTTTGGTCTGGCCAATCGATATCCTTTTGATATTCGCAGATGAAATTCTTCGTTACATGTCAGGTGAGGGTATGGAGTTTGGCCGAAAGAAAAAATTTCCCAAAGCAAAACACCAAAAGACCAAACATCCGATTCATGAGAAAACTTTCGAAACTGTAGGGCCTCGATGGCTACCCATTTCCAAGGCATGGCATCCTATAAGTCGACTTATTTAAAAACACTTTCTTTCTTTTCTCTGAAAATCTTTATGAAAATTAAATGAAAATAATGTCAACCTTCTTATTATGTACGTAATTTTCATAGTTTAACAGCTGGCGAGATAATCCAAAATCTGATATCTTCGCTACCAAATTTTCTGTGACGAGGACATTTCTGGCGGCTAGGTCTCCGTGAATGATCTTTATAAGATAAACCATTAATTTTTAGGTCCTTAAATAGTAGAATTTTATGATTAAAATGCATTAATTCTGAGCTCACGTGTTTTTCTTTTAAAAATTGCAATCCCTTTACTATCTGAGTTGAAAACCGAACACATTGCTCAAAAACCTCATTAAGGTTTCTAAAAAATTGTATTGAAGAAAATTGGAACGGGATATTATAATGTTATAATCAATTTAAAAGTATATTAAAAATTATACCTTTCAGTAGTTGTAATAGTAGAACTTTCATAAGTTTCATTGATAAAATCAGGTTGGAATTTTTGGATGTAGTTCAACAGTGAGCCCTTTGAGCACAGTTCCATAATTATGTAGATTTCACCTTAAATTGGGATTTAAATAAATTTAAATAATTGAATCACCACCAAAGTATTAAAAAGTCTTTTTGTACATACGCTTCTTTAGATTCTCCGTGCAAGCTCCAACAAGGTTGATTACATTTTCATGACTCCCAAGATAAATCATGATTTTTAGTTCCTTGAGCAACGACTTGAAATAATTTATATCACTCAACGGCTTTATTGTTTTTACAGCCACATATGGGAATGGGGAATTTTCTAACAAATATTTTGCTTTGAATACCAGTCCAAAATTTCCAGAACCAATTAAACAATCCGGACCTTTACCATTAAAACATTGACTGCTATTTAGCGTGTTTGGAACACAGTTTTGATAGAGGAATTGTGAAATCCCTACTGGTGTTATTAAATTTGGAACCAGTTCCATAGTCATTCATCTCTGCAAATATCGATACTTCTACCATACGATGACACCACGGAATTTTTCACCAACCGCCATGGTAATTTCAACAACATCAGTGGGCATTTCAAAATTTCTCTATCAAAACCTTCCAGTGGACATTTCCTATGTGTTCCAAACGGTTTGAATTTTTCCCTTAAAATATTTTGGCAAATATTTAATTTTCAACTTTGAAATAAACAGAACTCTTTTTCAAATATACCGAATTCTAATTTGTCCTTCGGAATTTCATAGGAACTGTTGTCATATGGGAGATAGTAAGCAAATTCATTTCCCTTTCCAACTCTGGCGGCTAATTCGGGAATTCCTCTCCTGAATTCATTTAAATCTTCTTCGGTCAAGTCTTTCAATGCTTTCTAAAATATTGACAAATATGTATTACGATCTTCCACTACCAACTAAATTATCTGACTTTAATAACATTTTTTGCACTCACTGATTAGATTTTTACTATTTTAACTTTTTACCTTTGTTTTTATAAGATTTTTCAACAGAACTCCTATGATAGAGAAAACTACAAATCCTCCGATACCTAATATGACCCATAGTGGAGTCCAATCTGTGGACGCTGAAACAAATTACATTCATCTTTTCATCTATACAGATGTCATTCCTAAAAAATTACAAGATTAATTTCAGTTTGGAGTTTGAACCTTCAAATTTAACTCGAAAATATTTTGAAGCATTTCCAGCAACATTTTTGGCATGACAAGAGTAAAGTCCATTGAAGGACGAATTGTGCTCGGGAAAATTAAGTATACTGGTGCCACGTACTCTGTCTTCAACTTTTTCCAACCCTGGGGGTAGAGATATCTTCAAGAATTTAGAAATTATTTAAATAATATTTGGAAAATAGTTTAGAGAGATATAATGGATTAAAATTGCTAGAATCCTCTCACGGAATCGTTGAATTTCCAAGTAATAACGGCTTTAGGTGTTGCTTTTGGAGAACAGTCAAGCAGTAATTTGTCCTTCGGAGTAAAGATGAATTCTGATACCGTTCCAGACTTTTCAGAAAATGTTGCAGCTATTGAATCTAGAGCGCATGGAACAAATTTCGAAATCTATATACTTTAGTTTATTAAAAGTATATTACTACAATTTCCTACCTTGAACATCAACCGGTAGAGAATTATTCATCCAATCCCAGCTGTCTTGATAAGATGCGCTACAGATAATTTTCTTTATATCCGAAGTGAAAAATCTAATCGTTCCCAATCTGTGATAAGTCTTTTCTCTGACATGGACAGTTTCAATTACATTACGTCTTGATGAATTTACTGTAAATTAAAATTAGATCAAAGTTATTCAATTATTCAGAACTATGAATGATGTATTGTCTTAGGCAATTACAACTACAATAGGCAAGTTGCCTGTTTTAACTTACTATACTCTTCTGGAAAAGGTAACACTTGTCCGTTACTATTTTCATAAGCCCAGTGTAGTGGATCGTTAAAAATAAATTTTGTAATATGACATTCAAATGTACGGTATTCGTTTGTGTAAATCGTGTTT
Organism: Tomocerus maximus; assembly: GCA_019776445.1. NCBI lineage: Eukaryota > Metazoa > Arthropoda > Collembola > Entomobryomorpha > Tomoceridae > Tomocerus > Tomocerus maximus. The sequence goes on along the minus strand of JABASH010002855.1, from coordinate 387 downwards.
TTGTTTTCGTCTCGTTCCTTTTCATATCGTAATGATATTAGGCTGGAAACTTCAGCATTTTTCCAATCAGAATCTTTTGTAAGAAAAAAATTAGCCCATCTACCGAATTTTATTGTATACCGAAGGTGAATTCAAATTTAAGATGGGCTTTATTGACTCCACTCTAAAAATCATCCGATCCCAATCCCAACGAAAATACTCGAATGGGAAATGCAAATGAAAGAATCTTCGATTTTCCTCGAGGGCCTTTGATTACATTTCCTTAAGATCGAAAATGTCCCAAATATGTAGAAAGTCGTGAATTAACAAGAAGCCCATCTTAAATCTTTGGGATATTTTAATAATATACATTTAATAATATTTCTAGATCCATCGGGATTTATTACT